>ML390774.1:0-225497 GCA_005239525.1 Nicotiana knightiana
ATGCAATGCCTTGTTAAAGTTAGAAAACCTGACTTGCAGAATGCTCCTCATCGATGGCCTAATCTCAACAACTGTTTGGAGCAATTCATACCTAAGCTGTCATATACTAATGTCTATTGGGAATGTCCTAGTCAAGGGTGGATTAAGGTTAACACAGATGGTGCTTCGAGGGGTAATCCAGGTAGAAGTTCGATAGGATATGTACTGAGGAATGAAGAGGGTGATATAGTTTATGCCTTGGGTAAAGAGATTTCAGAAGGATCAAATACAGTGGCAGAAGCAAAGGCAGTCCTGGAAGCTTTGAGGTATTGCGTGGAGAATGATTTTGTTTTAATTGAGTTGAACACAGATTCAATGCTCCTGAAAAAGGTCATAGAGGGGGAATGGAGATCACCATGGAATATCAGTGAAATTGTGGAAGAATTAAAGTACATGATGTCCAGAAGCAATGTAACAGTATCTCATACGCTAAGGGAAGGGAACAGTCTAGCGGATCATCTTGCAAATTATGCTCTAGACTATGGGCCAATCGAGTGTTTTTGCTTTCATGATCTGGATTCACATGGGAGGAGATTGGTTAACAGTGATAAATCTCAATGCCCCTACTTGAGAGTGAAAGTAGCAAGAAGTTAGAGATGGATAGGGGAGGCAAGACAAAGGAGATGGAGAAATCAGAAGACTACAATTATACTTACCATTCTCAAATTCATACGAAGGAGAGTATGGTGAGTACAGATTACACTAACTTGGGTGTCTGTTTTGCAGGTGTTTAGCGTGCTTATGCCTTATCCTATGATGAAGATTCAACTGGAGCTCAGTCCAGTGAAACAAAATCACGGGTAGGCATTGGCACTGAAGGAGGAAATGATGCCCAGTTGAATAGTTCATTATGCAGAGGATCCATTGGAGGACACAGGAACATGTACACAATCATGACACAGACGTGCAACATCACTGGGAATAGAAGAAGAAGAAGGGGTCATAAGACAAAACAAAACTGTCCAGAAAGATTTGGGCAGCCCAGTCTATTGGCAGATAGGTTAAGAAGGAGTACAGGGAGTCAGGCAAGCATAAATGCAGAAATTCAGGAGAGGAACAGTTACTATATCTATGCCATATATATTGAGGAACTACCAGCTGGTGGTATTAGCACAATGTGCTCATTCCGCTAGTAGTGAATCATGGATATGCATAAACATAGAAGCAAGGAGATACGAGAGGATAATGGGAGATAAAATTGATGCCAAAACTTTGATGTGGAGGCTGCTATCAAGAGTCATATGTACCCTCTAACTCAAGTACTATGACACACAACAACAGGATCAAGTCACAAGTAAGAGCAGACACAAGCAGGAAACGCACACATGGAATCTGATCATCTGGAGTAAGATGCTGGGCAGTTGTATCCAGCAACTGCTCAACTCCTAAATGATCTACTAAGAGGCAAGAATCCAGCAAGCAGATACAGTCACATGACAGTTTCAGTGATATCACAGTTGAGCCAAAACCATTGTGTGGAGGTACGGATGAAACAGTATAAGCAATGCAAATTGATATACTGGATTCTACTTGAAGCAAGGAATATGATCGAGCAGTACAGTAAGAGTGATTATCAGGACAACAAGGTTAAACATTATCTTAGATAGTTTTTTATACAAATTTTAGACAGTAGTGTCCATAGTTTTAGAATTTCAAGTTGTAATATCAAGTTTGGGATGCTCGAGCCCAAAGTTGATAATAGGATCTATGTAGTAGGCATAAATTATTGTTTTGCACAGTGCAAGACGACATGCTATCTTGTTTTATTTTTCTATATATAAATAAAAACTAGCCCTAGGCACTGCCTAGTGGATTACTTAAAAAAAAAAAAAAGACAACTCTTTCATCCTATCTGGGTAAAGAGGGGCAATTGTTGATACCCAATTTTTTTCTAAAATAATTTAAAATTGCATATATACCTTCAAAATCATACATTAGTATTCGTTGGTATTTTTCACAATTTTTCTACATTTTTATTAATTTGTCCAGTATTTTTATTTCTAATAAATAATTACAAAATTGCATCACAAATGATTTCAAAATATTTCTTGATTTAATTTATTATTTACGGTCTTATTAAGACCAAATTATTCCATAAATAGCCAAATGAGCACATTTTGGCTGTAATTGCAATGACTTTGCAATTATAGCCAATGCATATAAATTTTGTACTATTTTTTACCAAATATTAGTCTTTTGTATTTTAAATACTAAATAATCATTCTCAAAATATTTTTATGTATAAAATTTATATTTTATAATTAGTAATTATTTTGTAAATTGTTTTAATTAATTTATCTTGGGTATTTAACAAATGGCCCTATTCTTATTCAATTATAGCCTAAATAAGCCAGCCCAAATGCCTTATACACCCAGGCCTAAAATCCTACCCCTACCCAACCCAACTTCTTCTAAATCCTGGACGTTGATCAATTTTCATCAACGGGCCGGATTAACCCTTTCCTAATTTAACCTAAACGACCCCCCCCCCCCAAACCCCTCATTTCTCCTCTCACACGCGCCATCACACTTCACTCTCCTCTCCAAATCCTCTCTACCCTAACCCTAATTCCCCCTTGCCATTGCTCGCTTGTCGTCGACTATGGTGGATTACCACCATTCTCCAGCATTAAAGGCTCTCCTACACCGGGTTTTCTGCTGTCTTTGAGGTCCTCAAGGGACTAGGGAACAGTCCACTCACACTTTGTCCTGTCCTCACCAGTCTCAGGCCACCATGACTCGATTTGAGTAAGATCGTCCTATTTTTGGCTAAAACCTATGGTTTATAAGCCAGTATTTGAGTAAGATCGTCCTATCTCTGGGTTATTTTCTAGAAACCCTAATCTCGTCTCCTAAACCATTTAGATCTTAGAAGGTTCGAACTTTTTTTTTTTTAATGAGAAACCTTCCATTTTTCAAAGTGTCGCTTCATTTTTTCCTAACTAAGGTTTCTGAAAACCTTTTCTTTAGAACGATTTCTGATATTTTAAGTGTTTATTCTCTGATTCTTGTGTGTTTGATCGATTTTGTTAAGTTGATCCTTAACCCTAACCAGTTATGTTGAAACCCTTAATTTTTTAGTACTACGTTTGGATTCTGAGTTTGTCCTTGCTATTTGTTCATTCGATTCTTATGAATATTGCTTCGATTAATTAGAGTATTTTGTGATTTTTACCTTAATGTGTCCTATTAGGGTTCCAGATTTGATTCTTCATGCTTATACTTGACTTGTATGCTTATTCATGGAAGTTTATGTTATTTCCCTTAAAGTCAGTACTATTTTGATTCTTTTAATCCCTTATTTACTGTGTTATGCTAATTTCTGGTTATTTTCCCTATTTTTTATAGCCTTAAATTATTTCTTAGCTTATTCTGTGATTGACCGTGTTATTTACCACTTATTTCCTTAATTGAACATTTGTGTACTTGCCCCTAATTTCCTACTCTATACTTCAGTTTGTTTGAAGTCTTTCCTTAATTAGCTACCTTCTCTTTATCGTTGGTAAATTACTCCCTTAATTAAGGGAGGACTTTACTAGTTTTACTCTTAATTTATTCTGTGGCTCTTCAATTACTGAACAATTGATTGTTTACCTTATTTACCTAGCTCTCGACTATTATATATACTCCCTCCTATCTCACTACACACACGAACACTAGTTCATAAACTCCCTCTCTTACACTTAAAGCTTTCAGCTCTTTCTTGTTACTTGCTACTTCTATTGAACTAGCCGGCTGTAAGCCAAGGATAGTTATTTGACTACACTGCTCTATACTTTGTGTCTACTCTCCTTAACTGGTATGTTCTGATTTAATTCAAGTTCCAAACCCCACGTGTTCTGTTACAACTTTAGTTCACTGATTCCCGGTTCTGTTCTTGTTATTCAATATGTAGCTAACATGCTTAAACCTTTGTGTCACTTAGCATGTATGAGTCTTGTCCTGTTCAATTTATGATTAGCATGCTGCCTTCCCCTAACATGTTTCAACTTGATTTTGTTCCTTGTATGCAAGCATGTTTGTTTGCTTGCTTATTTGCTTTCTCAGATTCTAGTGTTAAAATGCTTTGTTAAGTCATTTACTATCCCTAAGTAATGCTGATTCTATGTTTAACTATGTTTAGTACAACTAGGTTCTCAACTGTCTGTTCTGAAATCCATGCCCTATGTCTGTATTATTAGTTATTCCTTAATCCCATAAACTCCTAAAAAAGCTTCAATGCTTTTGTTTTTTATGTGTTTCACTATATGTATTGTATATGTCCCCAACTCCTAATATCCCTATGTGAATCATGTTGTTAAGTGATGTGGAATCTGTGTGCTCTGAGTTAATCTGCTGTTTTGTTTGATTCTTCAAATGTTTACACTGTTCTTGTTCAAACTATTTTACTACTAATCAACCCCTATTTTTTATAACACTTCTTTACTTAATTTAGTCTTTTTCAATACTATTTTCATATCAAAAACTTTTCAAAACTATGTCAAGAACTCTCACTTTACTCCTAAGTCCCTTGGTTCTGCCCCTACAGTGTGTGTACTACCTTTGGATCCTTTTGAGAAACCATAGAACTCTGGCACACTGGGGCTGGCTATTCCACAATGCACTTACTCAATCCCTATTATGGAAAGTCTGGGTGCGAGCACTACCCGGGATCCTTGAGGTCCTTAGGGAACTCTGACGCACCTGGATATGAAATTTTGGCATCTTGAGACTACTGAAGGCTTGGGGTCATCAGATGTGTTTGGGCCTGCTTCAAGCTCCCTATTGTTTAACTTCTTTCCTTTTTTACTTATGTAATTCATTCAGCCATTGGTCTGTAATAATTCTTTTTAAACAGATACTAGGGTGGCTAGTGAAATGAGTAGGGTACTTGTATGATCCTGTTGATATTATTGGGTAGAAATCATGTTTTAGGCTTTACATTCTGTGTATATGCATTAGACTCCATGTCCTAGGACCAATTTGTTCATCCAAATAATGTTAAACATTGCACTATATATCCTTCTCCTAAGACTGCATACTGCTTCAGCATATCACATGTCATTAATCCATGTGTTTTAACGCTGTATTAGTTCATCACTTAGACATCCTTCTCCTAGGTCAATGAATAACTTCAACATAAAATTGTCACTCTTGTGTGCATTTAGAAATCATGTTCTAGGAATTCTGTTTGCA
Source organism: Nicotiana knightiana (assembly GCA_005239525.1). Classification (NCBI taxonomy): domain Eukaryota; kingdom Viridiplantae; phylum Streptophyta; class Magnoliopsida; order Solanales; family Solanaceae; genus Nicotiana; species Nicotiana knightiana. Next base: position 5,215 of record ML390774.1, read on the forward strand.
TTCGCTTCAGTACGCCTAGTTTTTAACTGAGATAAGCAACTGACCATGAAAAGGTATAAAAATCGTCTCTCATATAGATGTTATACTTCTGAATAAAAACTAGTACAAATTCCCTTTTTAAGTCTTCATGACCGAGAGCAGCATGTTGTAGGTTAAAACAACTTCTAACCTATTAAACATCTCCTGTAGTTGTGATCGCATGCAATCTCACGCCTAGGCAAGCCTTAGGTAATTAATTGCTATAAAATTTGAAACTGCTTTGATTGTGTTTACTGCTTAAAAGCTAACAGGTTTAAAATCAGTAGGTAAACTAATTATGGCCCCGTCGTTAAAGTTTGTATGAAACAATCTTGCTTATTCCTGCACATTGATGTCACTTAGATATCCTGTCTTAGGATCCTTTTTCTAATAAAAACTTCCTTTGTCTGTGTTTGAGAGGTGTTGTTTATTTGCATTACGTGTGGAGGTGAATCTGAGCTTTTTAACTGCTTCTGTCACTTATCTGCTAGTCCTACTTGTTCTTTCATGTAACCTAGAATTTTCCCTTTTATCACCTTAGGGGGTTGTCTAGAACTACCCAGACTTAGAGGTCCTTAACTCCTCCAGGACTACAAGTAAGGGACGGGTAAAAACACGCTTAGAGCTCGTTAAACAAAACTCGCTTAATTAACCGCTAAGTGGGGATAATGGGTAGAAAAAGGTGTGATGACTTGTGCGTTAATGAAACGTGTAGCCCTTAATTGAGGAGTGATTACCGGGCATTGCACAGATGTGATCCTATAGGATAAACAACTTAGGACCTCCCTTATCCTTTACATATGTGTGCTTAGAATGTCTACTTGCTACTTGCATAATTCACAAAATAGGTTTAGCCGGGACCCACAGTTGTGGACTTTGAGGGGTGCCTAACACCTTCCCCTTGAAGTAATTTCAAGCCCTTACCCAATCTCTAGTTGTACAATTAGTGTTATACATGATCCGTAGTAGGTTCCTTAACGCACCTTAATTTGTTAGGTGGCGACTCTTCAAACTCATTATACCCCCTTTCTCAAAAGGAAATGAATTGTCCCAATAATGTCAAGGACCAATCCGAAAGGAGAGGAAAAAAGGGGGAGCGACACCGAGTATGCAAGGAAATAAAATAACTGAAAGCTGCAATTGAGTTGATAATATAATAACTGAAAGTGACTGGGAGTCAAAGATGATCTGGAGGTATACTTACCTACTGATACTGACTCAACTCTCTCAATATAGTAAGTAAAATAAATGTCTGGCCTTATAAGGCTCGGTATATATATAACTGCTCTGCCGTAGTAGGCTCACTTGTGGGCGTCGGCCAGACTAGGCTCTGTATCTCGACCAACTGGGCTTGCTCATAGGCTCTCAGCCACAGTAGGCTCGGTATATAACTTACCATCTGATATGAGGTTTCCTAGTAGTGGCCTGCCCATCGATTATAGCTCGTTGGTAGTGAAAATACTGTAATACTGTATGTATATATAGAACCTCTTCTCTCTTGATTGGAATGAGACAATACTCATTTTAATATAAAGTCCCGATAAGGGAGAATACTTATCTGATGAGACTAGGATAATGTATATAAATTTGGGAGTATGAACTTCTCTTTATGCCTCGTTATCAAACACATGTAATTACAAGATCATGCAAAAATGAAAGAAGGGCTTAGGATTAGCATACCTGGAGTAGAGAAAAATCCGTGTCATATTCTTGAGAAAGATTACACCGTACTCCCTTAAAATTTCAAAATCTCTGTTTGATCTATTGAAGATCCGTACCCTTCTACGTTAACTGCCGGTTGTCTTCTCCGTTAGCGTCAGATTTCCCACATTTAGAGTTCTTTGTTATTCTCTTAATCGTTCAAAGATGTGTATCTTTGAATTGTTCATATTCAAAGATATGTAACCTTCTAGGATATAAGAATTCCTTATATTGGAAGATAAGTATCTTTTGATTGTTAAAAGATTTGTAGCTTTTTTCTAATTACATGGCTTATCTTGGAATTGGTTTCCACCTAATATAAGATGACTAAGAGTCATTTGTTTTTTAGTGGCTTGCTGCCACGTGGGGGTGAGGGTGGGGGTGGGGGTGGGGTTTCAATCTTATCCCAAACTGACTAGTTAATTAGGTAATATTGTGTTACCCAGTAATTAACCAATTACCCACATAATTAAGAATTGTCTCAAATTACTTAAAATACTACTTATTTAATACCCCTTACATGTCATACTAGCATGGTCATATGGTACCTTGTATGGCACTAGTCCATAAATATGGGGTATTATAACTTGGACTGTATTTTATCCCAAATTGACATACTTCGACGAAACTCATTTCTTCTATTTGCTTACCTTCTCTCCTTCACGAATTTACTCATCACGTGTTTGAAATAGCATAATGCTTATAATCTCAAGAAAATATCATCCTCGAGTCTATGTCAATTAACTGAAGATGAAACTTTAACATACGAAAAACGCAAGATGTAACACATTAGATCAGACCATGGGACAGAGTTTGATAATTCCATATTTGATGAATTATGTGTTGAAAATGGCATTACTCATAACTTCGCAGCTCCAAGAACACCACGGAAAAATGGTATTTTGGAACTCTTGAAGACATGGCGAGGACAATGCTAATTGACAGTAGAATTGCAAAATGTTTCTGGGGAGAAGCTGTCAACAGTGCGTGCTACTTGATAAATAGGTGCATGATCAAGTCCCTTATAAACAAAACACCTTATGAGGTGCTGAATGGAAGAAATCCCAAATTGACTCATTTGAGAACATTTGGCTGCAAATGTTGTGTTCTCAACAATGGCAAGGAACTGCTTGGAAAATTTCATGCCAAAAGTGAGGAAGGAATCTTCCTGGTATATACGTCCTAAAGCAAAGCTTACAAGTATACAACAAAAGAACTCAATGTGTTGAGGAGAGTGTACATGTATTCTTTGATGATTATCACATCTCTTGTGATAAGGATAGGCATGCTGATCAAGATGGAGAACCTTTATCGGCTTCGGGTGAAGTTATTGACATGGAAAATGGAAAGGAAGACATGATGATCCATGTCAAGGAATCCTGTGAAGTTGATGCAACTACATCTCCATCCATTGGAGAGGAACCTGGTTCCACGATCACAACAACTGAAGAGGAAAATATTGTTGTTAATGCAGTCGATGGTACTCCACTTGTTGAAATAAGAAGCGACCAAGAACCTCAGTCAGATATACATGGTTCCTCTACCAATAAGATTCAGGTACCAAATTGGATGCACAAAATCTCACATCCTCTTGACAACATAATCACCCCTCTTGACTCAGTAGTTCAAACCAGATCAAAAGCTAGAAATTCACTTGCTTTTTTAGCCTTTCTTTCCCAAATAGAACCCAATAATATCAAAGAAACACTGAAACATGCAGACTGGATCACAGCCATGCAAGAGGAGCTGCATCAATTTGAAACAAACATGGTATGACACCTGGTTCCTCGACATGCATATCGAACTATCATAGGGACCACGTGGGTATTCAGGAAAAACGTGATGAGTTTGGAAATACAACAAGAAACAAGGTAAGGCTTGTAGTTCAAGGATACCATCAGGAAGAAGGGATTGATTATGATGAAACATTTGCTCCAGTTGCTCGAATGGAGGCTATCAGAATTCTTATTGCCTTTGCATCCCATATGGAATTCACATTATTCCAAATGGATGTCAAAAGTGCATTTTTGAATGGTTTTCTGAAAGAAGAAGTCTATGTCAAGCAGCCTCTTGGATTTGAGTATCACGAGCATCTTGAACATGTATTCAAACTGGACAAAGCATTGTATGGGCTAAAGCAGGCTCCCCAGGCTTAGTATGAAAGGTTATCAAAGTTCCTACTAGAAAATGGTTTTACAAGAGGGAAAATTCACAACACTATTTTTCTAAAGAAATGAGGGAGGAACCTGCTCATTGTTCCAGTATATGCTGATGATATCATTTTTGGAGCCACAACTGACTCTCTTTGTGAAGAGTTTGCAAAACTCATGGGGAGTGAGTTCCAGATGAGTATGATGGGAGAATTAAATTTCTTCGTATGACTTCAGGTGAAGCAATCTCAAAAGGGAACATTGATAAGTCAGCAAAGGTACATAAGGAGCTGCTGAAAAGGTTTGACATGGAAGCATAAAAAGTTAATGATACCCCTATTGGCAGAGCTACTCGTCTAGACATGGATGAACCTGGTTCCCCTATAAACGAAATCATGTATAGAGGGATCATAGGGTCACTCTTGTATCTCACTGCAAGCAGACCAGACATGGTGTTCAGCGTGGGTATTTGTGCAAGGTTTCAATCTAATCCCAAGGAATCTCATCTGAAGGTTGCCAAGATAATATTGAGATATCTCAAAGGGACGAATGGCCTGGTTCTCTACTATCTCTAAGGTGACAACTTTGATCTTGTTGGGTACGTTGATGTTGATTATGCAGGATATCTGGTGGACAGAAAAAGTACATCTGGAATGGCACATTTTCTAGGTTTTTGTCTCATCTCATGGGGGACAAGGAAGGAAAACTCAGTGTCACTCTCAACTGCTGAAGCAAAATATGTAGTGGATGCTTCTTGTTGTGCTCAATTACTGTGGATCAAGCAGCAGTTGGAGGACTTTGGAGTGCACTCAATATGGCAAAATATCCAGTCCAACATAAAGAAGACCAAGCACATTGATGTACGACATCACTTCCTCAGGGACAATGTTGAAAAAGGGCTCATCTCTATGAAGTTTTGTAGCACTGAAAATCAGATTGCAGACATCTTCACCAAAGCTCTGAGCATAGAAGACTTTGAAAGAAATCGCATGGCATTAGGGTTGATAAAACCCAACCAAGGACATGGTCCCCCAATGATTGGATATGAAAGAAATGTACTGGTAAAATTAGCTAAAAGTGTTTTCTGGCAAAGTCTAACTCATTTCTATACCGTTACAGGAAGACACACATGATGATTACAGAGCAGCTGATGCAGTGCATGCTGGTAAAAGGGGTTAAGCTTACACTTGCAAGACCTGTCAGGGAACTTGGTTCTCCTAACACAGGTTAGTAGCTTCTTTGTTCTCTCATACACAATTTAGGACGGATAAAAACATTGCTAGGTCATCAATGTGTCAGCTTCTTTCCTTTGCGTCTTTTTAACAAAAACGTATCAGTCTCTGCTGAACGACCTGACTCCCAAAATAAAACTATCGCCTTTTCATAATCGGTCTTTCATCTCTCATAAATACATCTATCAATGTAATAACTTGTAACGACCCTGTCGGTCGCTTTAATAATTTGCACCCCAATCCCCTATCAACCGCTTTTCCCATGTCTATTTATGTTTTTAGAACTTATCAGAGCATTGTGTGATGAAATCCGGGGTGATTTTTGACACATAGTCCATAAATATGGAATTTGGCTTTAGAAATCTAGTCGTAGCTAGAGCTGTGTGAAGACGTATCCAGAATGCAATTTCGTCAACTCCGTTAGCTCCGTTGGGTGATTTTGGCATTAGGAACATGTTCAAAATGTGTTTTTGAGGCCGGTTGTGGATTTAGGCTTGAATTGGCGAAAGTTAGAATTTTGGCGATTTCGGCCGATTGGTGAGATTTTGATATTGGACTCGGGATGGATTTTCGAAAGTGAAAACAGGTCCGTAATGTCATTTATTACATGTGTGCAAAATTTGAGGTCATTCGGATGAGTTTAGACGTGTTTCGGCATCAGATGTGGATTCTAGAAATTTCCTAAGTTCTTAGTCTTGAATCTATGCATAATTAATGATTTTGATGTTATGAGATGTGTTTTTAAGGGTCAACCAAGTTTGAACAAGGTACTAGGGTCTGATGGTAGGTTTGGTTGAGGTCCAGGGGGGCCTCGGGGTTGTTTCGGATGCCCAACGGGTGAGTTTTATGAATTTGAGAACAGTTGAACCATTCTGGTTCTGGTGTCTCGCACCTGCGCTGGTATTTCCGCAGGTGCGAAGGGGGTGCCGCAGGTGCGACCCCAGGCCATTAAATGAATTTCCATACCTGTGATGGTATTGCTGCTGGTGCGGGCACGCAGGTGCGAAATGGGTGTCGCAGGTACAACCCAAGGCCACTTAATGAACTTCCGCACCTGCAATCGGATTTCCATAGGTGCGGCACCACATGTGCCATCCCAGTGTTGCAGGTGCGAAATGTCTGGGCAGTTTATACCAAAAATCGGAGGGTCTGAATTTCATAATTCCAAAATCGATTGTGAGCTCGGAACTTGGCGATTTTTAGTGGGATTTGAAGAGAAGGATCATAGGTAACGTTTTCTAACCTTAATCCCTTTATATAACGTTAATCTCTATCATTTTCCTCAATCTAATCAATGAAATTGGATGAAAAACCATGGAAATGGGGTGAAATTTTCCCAAGTAGAAATCTGAGGAATTAGACGTCGAATTTTGTTGATTCTTGTTCGAGTGGGTTCGTGAGCGAATGGGTGTTCGGGAAATATAAATTTTACCCGATTTTGAGATGTGGGCCCGGGGGACTTTTTGGGCGAATTTCCTAATTTCGCATATTAGCTTATAAATAATTAGCTATTTTGTTCCCTTGAAGTGATATTTACACCATGCAATCGATTAGAATAGATTTGGGCCGCCCAGAGTCAGATACTCGTGGCAAAAGCGTGGTATTGAGTTGATTAGCGCAGTCAAGGTAAATGGCTTGCCTAATTCTGTGTTGGGGACTTTCCCTTAGGAATTTTATACTGATTTTGTTACGTGGACGCCGTGTACGTGAGGTGACGAGTGCATACACAGGTCATTGTTGCTAAACTCCTATTTTTACTCCCATGAAATCGCTCATTTTCATTCATATATTACTGTTTTCCTATCTTGATTGAGTAGATAGCCTAAGAGTAAGCATGCCTACCTGTTCTGACTTGATTTCCTCTTATTTGCTACTAGTCACATCATGCTTAGGTAGTTTTGTTGTTCTTACCTGTTGTTTTTCCTGGACTGTTTAATTAAGCCATAATTGACATACTTCCGCTTTGCATATTTAAATTGGGACTACGGACCGAGATCCGGGAGCTTTCCCATGTACTGCATTTCATATTTAAATTGGGACTACGGACCGAGATCCGGGAGCTTTCCCCCTGTACTGCAATGCATATTTAAATTGGGACTACGGACAGAGATCTGAGAGCTTTCCCCCTATACTGCATAGCATATTTAAATTGGGACTACGGACTGAGATCCGGGAGCTTTCGCCATGTGCTGCATTGCACATTTACTGTTGAGATATATGTTGTGCTGAGCCGAGGGCTCTCTTTATGTTATTAAATCTTTCCGTTTACATTAATCTTGTCTATCATTGCTTATCTATTTTTAACTGTTTTAAATTGTATATTGACTTGTTTTACAAACTTAGTAGGGCCTCAACCTGACCTCGTCACTACTTGACTGGGGTTAGGCTTGGCACTTACGGAGTACCGAATGTGGAGTACTCACGCCCTTTCCTGCGCATGTTTTCCCCATGTGCACATCCAGGTACCAGCATCCAGTATCGTGGCTAGGAGTCATCCTATCAGCAGCCAGGAGACCGCGAGGTAATTCTGCCGCGTCCGCAGAATCCCACGAGTCCCCTTTTACTCTATTATAGGCATATAAGACTTGTATATTTTTTTCGATGTTTCATTGTATATAGCTACATTTAGTATAGAGCTTGTGACTATGGTGGCATTCCGGATTTTGGGAAGTAAAAATGTATATGCTGAGCAGCTATGTTATATCTACTTGAGTTCTTTTTTGTCCTTATTTTATTGATTTTGTCATGTCCGCAAATCTTAGGCTTACCTAGTCATAGAGACTAGGTGTCTTCACGATACCTTTCGGATGGTAAATTGGTTTGTTACAAGTTTGTATCAGAGCTTCTAGGTTCATAGGAGTCACAAGTCACAAGCCGATTTATTAGAGTCTCACGGATCGGTGCGGAGACGTCCGTATCTATCTTCGGGAGGCTATGTAATTGTTAAGAACAATCAAATTCCTTGGAATTCCTTATCGTGCTAGTTGTTATCATCAAATTCCTAAACTCTATTCTATTCTTGCTTGCAGATGGTTTGTACCCGTACCGAACGTATTGATGACTAGGCACCCGAGCCCCAAGTAAGAGCCACCAGAGGCAGGGGACGGGGCAGGGGACAAGCACGCGGTGCAACCCGAACACTGGCTTGAGCAGAGGTAGAGGAGCCCCCAGCAGCTACAGTTGGAGGGGCACAGGAGGTCCCTACTGTTACTCCAGACCTCCAGGAGACATTGACCCAGTTCTTGAGTGCCTTCTGTACTCTGTCTCAGGCGGGTCTACTCCCGATAGCTCCAACTACCTCCCAGGCCGGAGGAAGGACACAGACTCCTGCAGCTCGTACTCCTGAGCAGAGAGTTCATGTTGGGAAGGTTCCAGAGTATATTCCTATGCCCCCAGCAACTCCATCTCAGCATGAGATTAGGATAGTTGTTCCTGAGGTAGAGCAACTCCGACTTGAGAGGTACAAGAAGTACCACCCACCTGAGTTCGGCGGACTAGATTCGGCTGACGCCCTAGGTTTTCTTGAGGGGTGTCATCGCATTCTCCAAACTATGGGTATTGTGCAGATGAGTGGGGTTTCTTTCACTGCTTTCCAGCTGAGGGGAGCAGCTTATCAGTGGTGGCGTGCTTTTGAGCTTAGTAGCCTGGACGAGGCAGCTTCAGTTACTTGGGCTCAGTTTTCCGAGATGTTGTTACTTGAGTTTGTCCCTCAGAGCTTCAGGGATGCTTGGCGTGTGGAGTTTGAGCAGCTACGCTAGGGTGACATGACTGTGTCAGAGTATGCAGTCTGTTTCAGCGATTTGGCTCGCCATGCACCAGCTTTGGTTGTCACTGTCCGAGAGAGGGTGCGGTGCTTTATTGAGGGACTCCACCCCAGTATTCGGATCAGCATGGCCAGAGAGATGGAGACCAATGTTACTTACCAGCAGGCCGTGAGTATTTCCCGGAGGATTGAGACTATGTTAGCCCGGGACAGGGAGGAGAGAGAGGCCAAGAGGTCTCGAGAGACTGGCTATTTTTCAGGAGCATGTGCACCAACAGCATGCTATGGTAGGGGTTTTGTGAGTCGCCCTGTTCATTCAGCTCTCCCAGCAGCCAGCAGTATTCCAGCTCCTCCTAGACCTCAAGAGCCTTATTATGCACCACCAGTATCTCAAGTACCTCCTGCTCGAGGTGCTATCTCTGGCCAGCCCAGCAGGCCAGTTCATAGTCAGCAGCGGCCGCCATGTCCTCCGAGGGGTTGTTTTGAGTGTGTTGACCCTCGTCATATGATCAGAGATTTCCCTAGAGTGAGGAGGGGTGCACCACCTCAGACTTATCAGGTTCCACGCCTTCCACCAGGTCCTGCAGCTATTCTTCCAGCCCCAGCTGCTACCCCACCACCTCAGGCAGCTCGAGTTGGAGGTCGGGGATGTCGAGGTCGCCCTAGAGGGAGAGGCCAGGCAAGGTACTACGCTCTTCCGGCCCGGTCCGAGGCAATTGCTTTAGATTCAGTCATTATAGGTATTGTTCCTGTTTGTCATAGGGATGCATCGGTATTATTTGACCAAGACTCTACGTATTCATATGTGCCTTCCTATTTTGCTACACATCTGAGGATAGCCCGAGATTCTTTGAGTTCCCCTGTTTATGTTTCTAGTCTGGTGGGAGATTCTCTTGTTGTGGATCGCGTATATCGGTCATGTTTGATTGCTATCAATGGTTTTGAGACCAAAGCTGATTTACTACTACTCAGTATTGTAGATTTTGATGTTATATTGGGTATGGATTGGCTGTCTCCTTATTGTGCTATTCTTGATTGTTACGCCAAGACCGTGATGCTGGCTATGCCAGGATTTCATAGGTTAGAGTGGAGAGGTTCCTTGGAGTATACTCCCCGCTGAGTCATTTATTTTCTTAAGGCTCAGCGGATAGTTAAAAATGGGTGTGATGCATATTTGGCTTATGTGAGAGATATTAGTGTTGAGACCCCTACAGTTGAGTCAGTTCTAGTTGTCAGGGACTATCCTGATGTATTTCCAGCTGATCTTCCGGGTATGCCGCCCGATAGAGACATTGATTTCGACATTGACTTGTTTCCGGGCACTCAACCCATTTCCATTCCTCCTTATCGCATGGCTCCTCCTGAGTTGAAGGAGTTGAAGGAGCAGTTACATGAGTTGCTAGAGAAGGGATTCATTAGGCCCCGTGTATCACCTTGGGGCGCTCCGGTATTATTTGTGAAGAAAAAAGATGGCTTGATGCGTATGTGTGTTGACTACCGACAACTGAATAAGGTGACAATGAAGAACATGTACCCATTGCCTCACATTGATGATCTATTTGACCAGTTACAGGGTGCTAGAGTGTTCTCCAAGATTGATCTACGTTCTGGTTATCATCGGTTGAAGATTCGGGAACCGGATATCCTGAAGACTGCCTTCAGGACCAGATATGGCCACTATGAGTTCCTTGTTATGTCATATGGGCTGACCAATTCCCCAACAACCTTCATGCACCTGATGCACAACATATTTCGGCCCTATCTTGATACTTTCATCATTGTGTTCATTGATGACATTCTGGTATATTCTACGTCCCAGGAGGACCATGAGCAACACTTGAGGACCGTGCTTCATACATTGAGGGAGAATAAGTTGTATGCCAAGTTTTCTAAGTCGGAATTTTGGCTTGATTCTGTGGCATTCCTAGGCCACGTGGTGTCTTCGGATGGGATCAAGGTAGATCTGAAGAAGGTGGAGGTGGTACATAGTTGTCCCAGACCGTCCTCAGCTACTGAGATCCGCAGTTTCCTCGGTTTGGCTGGGTATTATCGCCATTTTGTGGAGGGATTTTCATCCATTTCAGCGCCTATGACCAGACTGACCCAGAAGGGTGCATCTTCTATTTGGACTGAGGAGTGTGAGGAGAGCTTTCAGAAGCTCAAGACAGCCCTGACTACAGCTCCTATGTTGGTTTTGCCAACAGGTTTCGGGTCCTATGCAGTTTATTGTAATGCTTCGGGTTTTATCTTGGGAGTGGTGTTGATGCAGGACGGTAGGGTGATTTCCTACGCGTCCAGACAGTTGAAGGTCCATGAGAAAATCTACCCTATTCATGATCTCGAGTTGGTAGCGATTGTTCACGCCTTGAAGATATGGCGTCATTATTTATATGGTGTTCCCTGTGAGATATTCACGGATCACCGGAGTTTGCAGCACATATTCAAGCAGAAGGATCTAAATTTGCGCCAGTGTAGGTGGTTGGAGTTGCTAAATGACTATGACATCACTATATTATACCACCTGGGGAAGGCCAATGTGGTGACTGACTCCTTGAATCACCGGGCGGAGAGTTTGAAGAGTTTGGAATACCTTCATGCAGCTGAGAGGCCTCTAGCCTTAGATGTTCAGTCCTTAGCCAGTCAGCTCGTGAGATTGGATCTTTCTAAGCCTTACTAGGTATTAGCTTGTGTGGTTGCTCGATCTTCTCTTCATGACCGTATCAGAGAGCGCCAGTATGATGATCCCTACCTTTTGGTTCTTTAGCATAGAGTCCGGAGGGGTGATGTAAAGGATGTGACTATAGGAGATGACGAGGTGATGAGGATACAGGGTCGTATATGTGTGCCCAACGTGGATGGGCTGCGGGAGTTGATTCTCGAGGAGGCCCATAGTTCGCGGTATTCCATCCATCCGGGTACCGCGAAGATGTACCAGGATCTAAGACAAAAATATTGGTGGCGAAGAATGAACAAGGATATAGTGGAGTTTGTAGCCAAGTGTCTCAACTGTCAGCAAGTCAAATATGAACATCAGAGACCGGGAGGGTTACTTCACCAGATTGAGCTTCCAGAGTGGAAGTGGGAGCGGATCACCATGGACTATGTGGTTGGACTTCCTCGGACTTTGAGGAAGCATGATGCTATTTGGGTGATTATGGATTGGCTGACCAAATTAGCCCATTTCATTCCAGTACTGACTACATATTCATCAGAGAGGTTGGCTGAGATTTATATTAGAGAGATTGTTCGCCTCCACGGTATTCCAGTATCTATCATTTCAGATAGAGGTACGCAGTTTACCTCACGGTTCTGGAGAGCCATTCAGCAGGAGTTAGGCACCAGGGTAGAGTGAGCACAACTTTTCACCCTCAGACAGACAGGAAGTCCGAGCGCACGATTCAAATTCTCGAGGATATTCTTCATGCATATGTGATTGATTTTGGAGGGTCATGGGATCGATACTTTCCTCTTGCAGAGTTTGCTTATAACAACAACTACCAGTCCAGCATTCAGATGGCGCAATATGAGGCTTTGTCTGGTAGGCGGTGCAGGTCTCCCGTGGGATGGTTTGAGTCAGGCGAGGCCCGATTATTGGGTACGGACTTGGTTCAGGATGCCCTGGACAAGTTGAAGGTGATTTAGGAGAGACTTCTCACAGCTCAGTCTAGGCAGAAGAGCTATGCGGACCGGAAGGTTCCTGACTTGGCATTTATGGCTGGTGATCGGGTTTTGCTTCGATTATCACCTATGAAGGGCGTCATGAGGTTCGGGAGGAAAGGCAAGCTGATTCCGAGATTTATTGGTCCTTTTGAGGTGTTGCGACGTGTTGGGGAGGTTTCTTATGAGCTAGCCCTGCCTGCCAGCCTAGTAGGGGTTCATCCGGTGTTCCATGTCTCCATGCTCCGGAAGTATCACGGTGACCCGACTTATGTCTTGGATTTCAAATCAGTCCAATTGGACAAGGATCTATTATATGTTGAGGAGCCTATGGCTATATTGGACAGGCAGGTCAAAAAGCTCAGGTCAAAGGATATTGCATCAGTAAAGGTTCAGTGGAGGGGTCAGCCAGTCGAGGAGGCGACTTGGGAGACCGAGAAGGATATGCGGAGTTAGTACCCTCATCTTTTCCCAGCTTCAGGTATGATTCTATGCTCGTTCGAGGACGAACCATTTTCTTAAGAGGGGGAGGATGTAATGACTCGGTCGTTCGTCTTAAGCATTTGCACCCCAATCCCCTATCAATCGATTCTCCCATGTCTATTTATGTTATTGGAACTTGTCGGAGTGTTGAGTGATGAAATCCGGGGTGATTTTGGACACATAGTCCATAAATGTGGAATTTAGCTTTAGAAATCTAGCCGTAGCTAGAGCTGTGTGAAGACGGATCCGGAATGAAATTTTGTCGACTCTGTTAGCTCCTTTGGGTGATTTCGGGGTTAGGAGCGTGTTCGGAATGTGTTTTCGAGGTCAGTTGTGGATTTAGGCTTGAATTGGTGAAAAATAGAATTTCGGCGATTTCGGCCGATAAGTGAGATTTTGATATCAGACTCGGAAAGGATTTCCGAAAGTGACAACAGGTCCATAGTGTCATTTATGACCTGTGTGCAAAATTTGAGGTCATTCGGATGAGTTTAGACGTGTTTCGGCATCGGATGTGGATTCTAGAAATTTCCTAAGTTCTTAGGGTTGAATCTATGCATAATTGATGATTTTGATGTTACGAGATGTGTTTTTAAGGCTTGACCAAGTTTGAACAAGGTACTAGGGTCATTTGGTATGTTTGGTTGAGGTCCCGGGGGCCTCGGGATTCTTTTGGATGTCCAACGGGTGAGTATTGTGAATTTGAGAACAGCTGAACCATTATGGTTCTTGTGTCTCACACCTGCAATGGTATTTCCGTAGGTGGGAAAGGGGTGCCACAGGTGCGACCCCAGGCCATTAAATGAATTTCCGCACATGCGATGGTATTTCCACAGGTGCAAGCATGCAGGTGCGAAAGGGGTGCCGCAGGTGCGACCCAAGGCCACTTAATGAACTTCCGCACCTGCAATTGGGTTTCTGCAAGTGCGGAACCGCAGGTGCGATCCCAGTGTCGCAGGTGTGAAATGTCTGAGCAGTTTATACCAAAAATCTGAGGGTTTGAATTTCATAATTCCAAAATCGATTGTGAGCTCGGAACTTGGCAATTTTCAGTGGGATTTGAAGAGGAGGATCATAGGTAACGTTTTCTAACCTTAATTCCTTTATATATTGTTAATCTCTATCATTTTCCTCAATCTAATCAATGAAATTGGATGAAAAACCATGGAAATGGGATGAAATTTTCCCAGTAGAAATCTGAGGATTTAGGGAGATTTAGACGTCGGATTTTGTTGATTCTTGTTCGAGTGGGTTCCTGAGCAAATGGGTGTTCGGGAAATATAAATTTTACCCGATTTTGAGATGTGGGCCCGGGGGACTTTTTGGGCGAATTTCCTAATTTCGCGTATTAGCTTACGAATAATTAGCTATTTTGTTCCCTTGAAGTGATATTTACACCATGCAATCGATTAGAATAGATTTGGGCCGCCCGAAGTCAGATACTCGTGGCAAAAGCGTGGTATTGAGTTGATTAGCGCAGTGAAGGTAAATGGCTTGCCTAATTCTGTGTTGGGGACTTTCCCTTAGGAATTTTATACTGATTTTGTTACGTGGACGCCGTGTACGTGAGGTGACGAGTGCATACACAGGTCATTGTTGCTAAAATCCTATTTTTACTCCCATGAAATCGCTCATTTTCATTCATATATTACTGTTTTCCTATATTAATTGAGTAGATAGCCTAAGAGTAAGCATGCCTACCTGTTCTGACTTGATTTCCTCTTATTTGCTACTAGTCACATCATGCTTAGGTAGTTTTGCTGTTCTTACCTGTTGTTTTTCCTGGACTGTTTAATTAAGCCATAATTGACATACTTCCGCTTTGCATATTTAAATTGGGACTACGGACCGAGATCCGGGAGCTTTCCCATGTACTGCATTTCATATTTAAATTGGGACTACGGACCGAGATCCGAGAGCTTTCCCCCTGTACTGAAATGCATATTAAATTGGGACTACGGACAGAGATCCGGGAACTTTCCCCCTGTACTGCATAGCATATTTAAATTGGGACTACAAACTGAGATCCGGGAGCTTTCCCCGTGTACTGCATTGCACATTTACTGTTGAGATATATGTTGTGATGAGTTGAGGGCTCTCTTTATGTTATTAAATCTTTTCGATTACATTAATCATGTTTATCATTGCTTATATATTTTTCACTGTTTTAAATTATATATTGACTTATTTTACAAACTCAGTAGAGCCTCAACCTGACTTCGTCACTACTTGACTGGGGTTAGCCTTGGCACTTACGGAGTACCGAATGTGGAGTACTCACGCCATTTCCTGCGCATGTTTTCCCCATGTGCATATCCAGGTACCAGCACCCAGTATCGTGGCTAGGAGTCATCCTATCAGCAGCCAGGAGACCGCGAGGTAATTCTGCCGCGTCCGCAGAATCCTACGAGTCCCCTTCTACTCTAGTATAGGCATAGAAGACTTGTATATTTTTTTCGATGTTTCATTGTATAGAGCTACATTTAGTACAGATCTTGTGACTATGGTGACATTCTAGGTTTTGGGAAGTAAAAATGTATATGCTGAGTAGCTACGTTATATCTACTTGAGTTCTTTTTTGTCCTTATTTTATTGATTTTGTCATTTCCGCAAATCTTAGACTTACCTAGTCATAGAGACTAGGTGCCGTCATGATACCTTTCGGAGGGTAAATTGGGCCGTGACACAACTCCTCACTTCAAACATTAAAATTTTCACTCCCCTCCTTTCTTCACAAACCACTAACCTCTCAGTAAACTCCACCGTGAATTAGAATCACGAAAACTCCGGTGTTCTCCACAATAGCCCCATCGAGTCTGTGAGCGTGTAATTCTTACCCTACCGAAATATTCCTACAAAATTAATAAATAAGTTATTCCTATTTATTCTTAGATTTATTTTTAATTATTTTTAATTATTTGAAGTTATTTGCATTTAGTTGCAGTTTTGCATTTTAAAGTTATGAAAACTAACAAAAAATATTTAAATCTTCATCATATTGCTTTATTAAGTTTTAGTTTAATTTAATACCTAATTACATAGTTTAATTATATTACTAAAAGAAAATTACAAAAATTGTTTGTGTTTTGAAATTTTTTAGTCTTAGTGTTAAATTAGTAATTTTTCTTAATAACTTAAGGTTGACTAATTAGTTAAGTAATATAAATGGATAGTTAGATAATTTTCACAAATGAATATAACATAGTACTTAATTAGAATTTAGTTAAAACTAATTAGATTTTTAGAAAGTACTTAAGTTGAAGGTTAATTAATTTTAAACCGGATTGGGAAAAGTTTTAGTCAGCCCAGTCCCAAATTTCAAACAAAATACCAGTCCAAAATACCCAAACCCAATCCCCTAATGTGGTCCGCTCCATTAAAAACCTAACGACATCGTTTAAAGGGCCATGCAATCATGGCTGTTATTCTTCAATAGATCCAACGGCCCGTAACTAATCCCCATTAAAATATATAAATGTCCTAACTCCTTCATACCCCCCTCATTTCACACTCCACCCTTCTCACTTATCTATCTCACAACCGCCCCCAAAACCCTAGCTGCCTCTCTGCCCTAAACCACCCGAAACCTTAGCCGCCCTAATATTCTCCGCCCAAGCTACCGTCGGAAATTTCCTAAGGCGGCAGCGGAACCTAAAACCACCCCAAATCCACCCCATTCTCTCCCTTGCTCTTCCTAAACCTCACCTCTCTAATCTCACCCCAAAATTGTCACGACCCAAAATTCCACCACAGGCGTCATGATGCCACTTAGTCTGTAAGACTAAGTAAGACGATTATAATTATAATTCAAGCCATTTTTTATATGATTTATTTCAAGAATAAAATATAGAAATAAGTGTCAAAACTAACAGCGAGAAAAAAAAAATTATAAATAACCTCCCAAGACTGGTAATACTGAGTCAAGAACTCTAATTTAATACATGAAATAATCTCAATGATCGAATACTCAATATTGTTTGAATAGTAGTTAACAATACAATAAAATGGAAAGACTCCAAGGGATTGTGATGACCAAGCAGCTCTACCTTGAATTCTTGCGATCACAGTCTAACTTTAACTGAGTCCGATATCTCCAATACCTGGCTCTGCACAAAAATATGCAAAAGTGTAGTATGAGTACGCCACGATCGGTACCCAGTAAGTATCAAGACTAACCTCAGTGGAGAAGAGACGAGGTACAGTCAAGACACTCACTAGTCTACTAGCTTGTGCAATAATATATACAAAATAATAGGAAACAAATAACAATAAGGGCAACAAGAACACCATTAATAACGCTTAACAATTTCTGAATATAAGTACACCCAATTAAATCAAGTATTTCAAATAAATATCTTTCACATATAATTCTTCCGAATAAATCTCTTTCAGATATAATTCATTCAAATAAATATCTTTCAAATATACTTTCTTTAAATAAATCTCTCTCAAATATAATTTATTCAAATAAATACCTTTCGAAGGTTATTCTTTCAAATTAATCTTTTGAATAAAAATCCTTCCAAATAAATATTTTCAATATAATTCTTTCAATTAAAAAGTCACCATGTGACACTTCATTTCATAATCATACAACACAGGTTTCAGCCCACTTTCATATTTCCTCGTGCCTATAATTAAATCATCATATTTCCCTGGCACCTCGTACCCTCATTTCATATCGCAACTGCATAGACAATTCACGTGTTAATATTATTATTATTTACTCACGACACCTCGTACCCACATTTCATATCATAATCCGTCTGGAAATGACCACAGACTCCCAATTTCAACATAAATCGGGTTATTATCAATTTACCAACAACAAAATAAATTGCTCAAGATATAAAAATAATCACAAGAAAAATCATAACATCACATAAAACCATCAATGTAACCCCACCACAACATCACATATCATCCTTGACAATAGCCACCCTTATCTCTCCTATAATAGCCACACCCATATCCCTCCACCCTAACAATATCAATAGCCACCCTTATCGCTCATGTTGCCACCCTTATCTCTCCAATAACTATCCTTATCACTCCGTCCAGACAATATTCCAACAAACACAACAAAAGTGAAATGACACCCTTATACCCACATAATATCAACATTGAAATGCCACCCTTATATCCTCAAAATAACAACTCACACAACACAACAATTTATACGGGAAATTATCACTGCAACATAACAAAATCGATTCATATCACAATTTGCCCAATGGCCGCAACCAAATTCCAAAGATACAACCAAATCAATTAATTTCACAACAAATAGCCGAAGGCTCCATGTAATGTGTATAACACCACAAAAGCAATCAACAAATATAATTCAGCATAAAGCAAAACCTGCATTAATCCAAATTTAGATAATTATATTAACACTACTTCTTAAGCTTGCTTAATTAATTATTTGCATAGGAAAAAATTCATAGTGAAACTAAATTCCAAGAAATATCAAACCATCAAACTCACAGAATTCACATAAATATACAAGTAATAATTACATCAAAGTGTCGTATAAAAACAAGTTCAATAAATGTTATTCGAGGCATGGAAATAAGATGATTAAATACATGCCAACAATTATCCAATTTACTACACAATATGCCTAAGACTTTAATTCAGTATATTTTGCACATATAAGCTCGGATACGTACTCGTCACCTCGCGTACACGGCTTTTCACATTTCACAAATGGCCATAAGACTCGATGCGTAAGGGGTATTTTTTCCCACTCAAGGTTAGACAAGATACTTACTTTTATGGAGTTAGGACGATATTTCAAAATCGCCTTTTTGCTTGAATTGACCTCCGGACAGCTCAAATCTATCCAAATTAATTATATAACTTCATTCAAACTCATCGAAAATAATTCCGGATAATAAAATGTCTACTTAAAATTTCACGTTAAAAGTCAACAAAAGTCAATGCGGGACTCGCCTCTCGGAACCCGACAAAATTTTTACGAAATCCGAACACCCATTCCAATACGAGTTCAATCATACCAATTTTATCAAATTCTGATAACAACTCAACCTCCAAATCTTAAATTTATGTTTTTGCAAATTTTTACAAAAATCTTGATTTCTTCCATTCAAATCAGAATTAAACGATGAATATAACCATGAATTTATGGAATATAAGCTCTTTTGGATATAATACACTTACTCTATCCTCAAAATAAACCGAGCCCCAAAAATTCCATAACGAAATGAAGGAAGGACTGATTTTTTATGCTTTATGATTTTGTCCAGAATCGCTTATGCGATCAGTTCTACCGCACAAGGTGAATCAAGAGGGAGGAGTATTTTATTTATTTTTCAAAAGTAATAGAGTGTAAATACATCAATTACTTATATTAGAGAAGAACTCTAGCTGCTTTTGCGATCCCTCCCATAGCTGCCAACGTCCGCTTCTGCGCTGCCAACATCGCACCTACGATGTCGTAGGTGCGCTCCACTGCTTTGCTCCTGCGATGAACGCCCAGCACTGCCCATCCCCCTTTCCAGTCGCTTCTGCGATGAAGTTGCCGCAGAAGCGAAGAAACCAGCTACTGCCCAGAAATAACAACAAATTCCAGCAGCTATCTCGTCCAAAAATCAACTTCGTAACTTTCCAAAATTCACCCGAGGCCCTCGGAACTTTAACGAAACATACCAACATGTTGTAAAATACAATACGAACTTAGTCGAGGCTTTAAACCACGTCAAACAATGCCGAAATTACAAATCACGCATCGAATCGAATTATGAGTTTTCAAATCTTTCAACTTCTATATTTTGCGGCGAACATATCAAATCAATCTCAAATGACTTCAAATTTTGCAGGCGAGTCATAAATTACGTAACAGAGCTGTTTCATTTTTCGGAATTGAAATCCGACCTTGTTATAAAAATTTCCACCTTTAATCGAATTTTCGAAAAATCTCCTATTTTTCCAACTTTCGCCAAAATGCGTTGAATTGTCCTACGGACTTTCAAATCCAAATCCGAAAATACTCCTAAGTCCGAAATCACCATACGAAGCTACTGACATCATCAAAATTCCATTCCGAGATTGTTTTCTCAAAATTCAACTCTCCGGTCAACTCTCTCCATTTAAGTTTCAAAATGAAAATTTGTTCTTTAAATTGAATTGTGAATCATCCTAAAACTAAACTCGACCACACTCGCGGGTCATACATATTACAAAGCTGCTCGAGACCTTATGTCATTGAACGGGGCGTAAATTCTTGAAACGACAAGTCGGGTCGTTACATCCTCCCTCTCTTAAAACATATGTTCATCCTGGAACGTGCCGAGAATTATTCAAAGGACAGTAAATACCAAGTGTATTATTACATACATACTCGCGGGTGATTGGATGTCACCGCAATTTAGCGTGGGTTCGACAACACAACCTCAGTTAAGACTATTTATTTTATCCTCACTTATAAACTTTAAAGCCAACTTCTTACACTCCAATTAATTTCAAAAGGCCTGATTTTTCATATCAACACATTGTGCTAGTCTCAACCGGCTGTAGCAATTTTGTGCCTACACACACATTATACGTATGCCCATAACCACATCTCCGATCATAATAATTGTTAATAGTTGATTCCATCATCCTCAATAGATCTCATATTAATCAAAAGCTCGTTTCAGATTTTCACAACATTTACAGCAACATACGAGGCATGAAGACCTCATAATTATATACTCGAATCAACGAGTCATATTTAACGCCACCTTGACACTCAACTTATAGGCTAAAACTAAATATTTACGGCACAAATATTGCTAAATATGCTCAGAAAAACATAAAAGAATTATCAAATAAGCCTAACAGGCATGTCTCCCTATTAATACTATAGTACAAATTTTATTTCACAAAGGAATAATTTAAACTCATAAATTTTTCACTACATGGACCTCGTCCTCATATAACTTCCACCACGGCTTGTAGCCCAGTATAAATATTTCACAGCATATATAAAATGTGAGGATCTCTTATTCAACTCTGAATCACAAGTATTTTGCACATTGTGCCAACTGAAATTTCAATTTCCTTTCTTTCTTCTTTTCAATAAATTACGTAAATATTTTTCATAACACATAATGAACCCTCACACCGCTAGGGAATATAATTCATAAAACTGGAATCAATTCCGAAACACATCAAAACCCATTGTAGACAGTAATAGAAAGTCACTTTTGGACTTATAGTCCTCATATAGTGTACAAAATAAAAATGATAGACACATGCTAGCATCATCGAATCTCCCAACATGGATAAACATATAAGTGGGTAACAAAATCACGAAGCTCACCCATAAGCGGAGCATAATAGGAGGTCTCTCCTCAATATTCAGAATTGAATCAAATTAAGGAGAAACATCCCTTTATAACAAATCGGGATCGTACTTGTAATGACACCATCTGATGTAGAGGCCTCAGCCATACCATGGAAAGTATATCAACGGACCGGGTCGGGCCTCCCCCTCTAGGTTTCGCTTTACCCGTCTGTCCTCCACCCCTAATTAGATATGTAGGTGGAGTAGTAACTGAAATGGGGCTTGTAACCTGAGTGCCCTGATGAAATATGTCTCTCCCCAGTCTCGGACAATCTCTCATGATGTGCCTAGTATCACCACACTCATAGCAACCCCTCTATGGTCGCGACTGCTCATACTGAGTCTATATCGAATAACTGGAATAACCACTGTAGAAATCTCGTGTCGATGGTTCACCATAAGAACTTACTAGAGCACCTCAAGTAATCTGATGTGCGGAGTAAGCTGGCCGACTGCTCAAGCCTCCGCCATAATGGTCCATAGCTGAAGAGTAAAATCCACTGAACCCTCCAAAGCTTCGAGAATTTTTGGCCTCCTTAGACTCCCTTTCCTCACGAAGAACACCCTCAATCCTCCTTGCAGTCTCCACTCCTTGTTGAAATGGAGTATCAATTTGCAACTCTCGAGCCATGCATATTTTAAGATCATAATCGAGCCCATCAATGAATCTGCGAACCTTCTCTCTAACTGTAGGTGCCAAGATAGATTCATGTCGGGCTAACTCACTGAACCTGATAGCATGTTCTGACACCGTCATGGTGCCCTAGTGCAACCATTCAAACTCTATGCGCCATGTATCCCGCATAGTCTGGTGAACAAACTCTTTCTAAAACATCTCTGAAAATTGAGCCCAAGTTGGTGGTGTTGCATCGGCTGGTCTGCCCTCTTCATAAGCTTGCCACCATTGGTACGCTTCAGATTTCACAAATGGCACATAAGACTCGATGCCTAAGGGGTATTTTCCCCTACTCAAGGTTAGGCAAGATACTTACTCTTACGGAGTTAGGCCGATATTTCAAAATCGCCTTATTTCTTGAATTGACCTTGCGATAGCTCAAATCTATCAAAATTAATTATATAACATCATTAAAATTCATCGTAAATAATTCCGAATAATAAAACGTCAACTTAAAGTTTTGCGTTAAAAAGTCAATAAAAGTCAATGGGGGACTTGCCTCTCGGAACCCGACAAAATTTTCATAAAATATGAACACCCATTCCAATACGAGTTCAACCATACCAATTTTTTCAAATTCCGATAACAACTCGACCTCCAAATCTTAAATTTTCGTTCTTGGAAATTTTTACAAAAACCTTGATTTCTTCAAATCTGTATTAAACGATTAAGATAACCATGAATTTATGGAATATAAGCTCTTTCGGATATAGGACACTTACTTGAATTTAAATCGTGAAGATAACCTCAAAATAAACTGAGCTCCAAAAATTCCAAAACGAAATGAAGGAAGGACTGATATTTTATGCTTTATGATTCTGTCCGGAATCGCTTATGCGATCAGCTCTACCGCACAAGGTGAATCAAGAGGGAGGAGTATTTAGTTTATTTTCCAAAAGTAGTAGAGTGTACATACATCAATGACTTATATTAGAGAGTAACGACCCGGCCGGTCGTTCCGTGAGATTACCTCTGTTTCCCCTGTTTCTGCTTTATTGTGTGTTGTTTAACCTAAATTTGTCGTGTTGAGTCAGTTGGTTCGGGCTCGGAGTGGTCGTGGTGAGAACTGAGAACTTAGTCTCTTAAATTGGCGTAATAGTTGGGAAAGTCAACTAGGAGTTGACTTATTGGTATACGACCTCGGAATGTAGATCTTATGGTTCGGATAGCTTCGTTAGGTTATATGGGACTTTGGAGCATTTTTCGGAGATTGTGAGGTAGTTGCTCGGCGTCTGCAGCCTACTCTTTCTCCTTCCTACTCTATCATTTTACTATACTTCCCAGACTTGTTGCAGTAGAGAACTTGTATAAGACTGTATCACTTCTTAGATGCTCATGACGGTTGACTCCAGATGTTGGGGCTTTGTTAAGACATTCTGATCATTTTTTTATTGTTTGAAATGCTTAAAAGTGGAAATTATTATGAAACATAGGATACTTTATGTATTAAATGGGAACCTTATGATATTTTTAGTAAATTTGGCTAGCCTAGTACCACAATAGGCGCCATCACGGCCAGTTTAGATTTGGGGTCGTGACAAGTCGAACTCTAGCTGCTTCTGCAATCCCTCCCATAGTTGCCAATGTCCGCCTCTGAGCTGCCAACATTGCACCTGTGATGTCGCAGGTGCGTTCCACTGCTCCACTCATGCGATGAATGCCCAGCACTGCCCATCCCCCTTTCCAGTCGCTTTTGCAAAGTCGCCTCTTCGATAAAGTTTCCGCAGAAGCGAAGAAACCAGCTGCTGCCCAGAAATAACATCAAATTCCAGCTATCTCGTCCAAAAATCAACTATGTTAACCTTCCGAAATTCATCCGAGGCCCTCAGGACTTTAACCAAACATACCAACATGTCCCAAAATACAATACAGACTTATTCGAGGCTTTAAACCACGTCAAATAACACCGAAATTATGAATCACACATCGAATCGAATTATGAGTTTTCAAATCTTCCAACTTCTATATTTTGTGGGGAAACATATCAAATCAATCCGGAATGACTTCAAATTTTTCAAGAGAGACGTAAATGACGGACCAGATCTCTTCCAATTTTCATAATTGAAATTCGACCTCGTTATCAAAATTTCCACCTTCGGTCGAATTTTCCAAAAATCTCCTATTTTTCCAACTTTTGCTAAAATGCGTCGAATTATCCTACGGACTTCCAAATCCAAATCCGGATACACTCCTAAGTCTGAAATCACCATACAAAGCTATTGACATCATCAAAATTCCATTCTGAGGTCGTTTTCTCAAAAGTCAACTCTCCGGTCAACTCTCTCTATTTAAGCTTCAAAATGAAAATTTGTTCTTTAAATTGAATTATGAATCTTCCGAAAACTCGATCACACTCGCGGGTCATAATACATATTACGAAGCTTCTCGAGACCTTAAGTCATTCAAAGGGGGGTAAATTCTTAAACTGACAAGTCGGGTCGTTACAAAAATCCCATAAAATACCAACAGATCCTACAGCTAAAAGAGTCTGAAACCCTAACTCCGCCCTAGCCCCGCTGTCGGAAATCATCTATGGCGGAGGTGGACCTCCAAAACCCCTCAAACTCATACCATACACTCTCCTCACCTCCTTTAACCTAACCTTGCCAACCAAACCTCCTAAAACCCTAGATCTATGATCTAGGGTCTCCGAAACCCTAGATCTGTTTTTTCATTTTTCAAAACCCCGCCTAGTTCGTCCAAAAAATCCACCTGTCAAGATCTCCCATCAAGGATCTCAGATCCCAGATGGGAGTCTTGGCACGAGGGTTTTTTCATGGATAGATTTTTTTAGGTATATTTTATGTTATTTTCTGTTTTTTCATCGTTATATTTTGTGTTTATTTTTGTTACTGTTTTATTTATTTATTATTGTCTGATATTCTGTTTAAATTGTTTAACCAAAAAGACTTAGTTAGGACAAAAGGAAAATCAGTGTTAGGTTAACTTTCTTTTTTCTTTTTCTTTTGCTTTACTGTTTTGATTTTATTTTATCATAATTATATGTTTTACCTTTATTAATTTTACGTTTATTGTATTACTGCTTTATTTTTTTATTTGTTTAAATTAATTGCTTGCTTTTTCATTTAGTAGTTGGTTAAGAACTGGACTTCACTGAAGTGGCCCGTTCTACTTGGCTTATAAATTGGGCTTGTCTGAATAGACATGACCATGGCTTTGTTAAAAGCTTAAAAGCCTAAGGCCAAGAGTCACATGACTCAGGCCCAGAACCAGTCTGGTTCTGAGGCAATTCAAAGACCCTTAAGGGTCAATTTTGGAATCCTAATTCTAAAAGTTTTCAGAAAACATTAGAAACTTCTAGAGCAGGGACAATTGTCCCAATGCTGAGTAGGAAAAATAGGGATAAGATCCCAAATATCCATAAAATTGGACATCTGTCCATTTCTGTTAAGAAAGATGCCTTTCCCCTAATTTTAGTAAATTCTGGTAGATTCTTTTGTACCCTAATTCTTATCCCTTTTCACTCCCTCAATCTATAAATACACTCCTCCGTTTTCATTCGACGTACACACTCATATAGACAGACTCCTATATAGACCTAGATCTAAATACACATACACACCTGAGCACACTAATACACATACATAGAAATGTTTTCCAAAATTACTTAACCTTCACTGCTTTTAAAGTTCTTTACCTTTTAATTTCCAAAACTTCTGAAAAATTTAGATTATTTTTCTGCTGGTTTTGTCAAGCTGGGACTATGAGTTCTTGGGTAATCTATTTGGTTTCGTGCTTTGCTGTTACTCAAGTTTCAGAGACATATTTTCTTTGTCTGTTTTTTTCTTGCTTCTATCAAGGTATTTTCTTAACAAATGTAAAGTTTCATTTTACTGAATCATGACTTTGATTTGCTGGTTATCATAAAACAGTATTTTTTTTTAATACTACATGAATTCTGTTGTTTAAAGTTGCTTGGTTGAGAGTTGTGTGTAAATACATGATATGTTTAGTCATTTACATTGTTTAAGCCATTCAAGTGGTAGTAGCTTTATGTAAAGTGGTCAAAAAAGTAAAAAATTTATTTAAAGCTTCATACATTTATAAGATCTGTATGTTGGTATGCAACAGTATCACATAAATCTTTTTTTTTAGAAAATTTATTAGAATAGTAATAGGCAGCTTGGTTATCATTATCCAGTTAGCAAAAAATGTAATAATTTAACTTTTACTGCATTTACTTGTGCGATAAATTAGTTTAATAGATTATTCGTTTTACCATACTATTTAAAATAATTAAATACAGTAACTCAAATTTTATTAATTTTGGGTCATGAAACTGGGCTTTTACAAGCCAACTGAGTAGCAGGCCCTAATACAGTTTCAGGCCCAAACCAATTGGGTCCATGGAACTATATCTTAGGTTTCAGTTATTAAATTAAGCAAACAATTTGATTAGAAACATTCACTTCAAGATTTTAAAATGCAAATGAGTTTTGAACTTATCACTTTAACATAAGTTAATATAATAAATAGAGGACTGAGATAATCAGTAGAAAAATTATCCAAATTTAATATTTGATTCGCGTCCCCAGCCCCTTTTAGTTTTCTGCTCTAAAAGATAAGCAAAATATGGGTAAAATCTTATAATTGATATTACAAATTCTAATCTCAAACTTATTCACACAAATATGCATTGGGCCAGAGTCACTTGGACTCATTATCATCATGCCCAAATTAATTTTAAGTAATTTCATTTATTTGTCCACAAATGAATATTGGGCCAAAGTCTTTTGGACTCATTATTAGGCCCAAGTCTTCCAGAATTAAATGAGTTTAATTGATTGAATGCTTAATAACATTGTATTGGGACATAGTCATTTGGACTCCATGATCACTAGGCTCGAATTATTTTGATTGAATTTATTTAGCTGCTTTAAGATATGCATTTGGCCAGAATCAATTAGACTCAAGTAGGCCCAAATTGTTTTTAATTCATTAGATAAATCCAATACCGGATAATATATGTATTGGGCTAGAGTTCATTTGGACTTAGCCCTTGTCAGGCCTCAAACTTTAAACCTGGGCCTGTTTGATAGATAATACATAAACTGCCCCATCTAATACAAAAAAACATATTGTTTAACCTTTACACCTAGTTATACGACATAGGGTTAGAGACATAGGTATAACTTTAGGTACTCATAATCAAACTAATGATTACAATTATGTACACGCAAGCGTGACATAGTTGTGATGCCCAAAACAAAACCAAGGTACATGTTCGCGTGACCATGGTCAAACACTCTTAGTAAATAAAACGCCTTAATCAAACACTCGTAGAAATGCTTTAGGCGCGGATTTTTAAAATCATTATTGTGATTACGTACATGTTTGCGTGACGTGATCCCGATTTTCAAATAAATTCAAGGTACGCGTTCGCGCGACTTTGACTAAATTTTTCTTAAATAAAATAAATGTCGGTTGAATTGTGTACACGTACGCGTGACATGATTCTTGACACATAAAAACTAAACGAGTATACGCACGCGTAATTCGGCTTAAGATAATCTTTTTAAATACGAATAATCAAGTAATTAGAAGCCTTAAAAGGTAAAATAAATATAGATCCTAAAATGAGTAATTAAACAATAAGCCAAATATAAGTCATTAAGCGACCGTACTAAAACCACGGAACTCGGGAGTGCCTAACACATTCTCCCAGGTTAACAGAATTCCTTACCCAGTCTTCTGGTTTCGCAGACTTTTAAAAAGAGTTAATTTTCCTTGATTTGGGATTTAAATAAATCGGTGACTTGGGAAACCATAAATTATTCCAAGTGGCGACTCTTAAAATAAAAATAATCCTAATTCGAATAATTTCATTTAAATTGGGAAAACTCCCTCATCCCACCCTTGGCGGGAAAAATGAGGTGTAGTAGAGTCCACACCAGTTGAAACTCCATAGATAGACCCCTCACTCGACACAACCACCAATACAAACCCTAGATCAGAGTCTCCCCCACACTCAGTCTCCTTACCTACCTATTCAGGTTCTGGTTCTCATCGGAGTCGCAAAACCTCGACTCCGAAAAAGTTTGTGGCTACCAGCTCTCCTCCAGTCTTGCCGGAAGAACAGGGTGAACATGGTAACTTGGTCGAAGAGGAAAATCAGGAAACATCAAATCTTGCTATGGAAGAGAACTTAAGTGCAAACCAAGAGGTTGGTCCTAACAATGCTGACACAACCTTGCAGTTCTTGAGTCTACAGGTAACACTCCTCCCTCTACTGAGATTTCCATGGAAGCACAAGAAAATGAGGCAATAGAAAACATGCTCTCCATAGCTGCTGAATGGGTTTTTGTTGAGGAAGGTGTAGTGGGGTCTCAGCCTCAGGGGGAAGAGTCTTAGGTCATAATAGATGGGATAGAGATTGTGCCAGTTAAAAAATTAGCACAAGATGATACTACTGGGGTCCCTAATGATGGACCTGATCCCTCCATGAAGGATCCAGGTCAGGGGTAATCTCCCCAGGTCAATATTGATCCTGCTCCCTCTTCCCATTTTTATGTCGAACCCCTATCTATGGTAGTGCCTGAGATGTGGCATGATAGTGAAAAACATATAGATGATATGGTGATTTATAGTTTTATCAGGGCTAGGAGTAAGCCAGTTGCAACTCCAGATCCAACCCCTAAGCGACCCACTACACGGTTGCAAAAAAAGGAGGCTCTTGAGTCTGCTCTCAAGAAAAGTCAAAAGAGTCAAAGAAGGAGAAAGTTGGTGAAGGATGGAAAAGTTGTACATGAAAAAGTCATCCATGCTATCAATGTGGATGAAGAAGTAGAAGAGGAACCTGGTTCCTTTATTCACAAGTCCTCGAAGAAGAAGCACTCTCTCTCCAAGCCCAAAAAGAACATTTCTGCAAATGTTGAGAGTCCAACCGAGAGTGGTGATGTTGTTTCTAGTGAAAAGTTGGTAGACAAATTTGGTGATAACACAGTGAAACAGAGTGGTCGAAAATCTGATGATGAAGAGGTGGAAGATTCTGGTGACCATGTGCTTAATAAGTCAGTTGAGAAGGGAATGTCTATTCTCAAGTCAGTGAAAAGAAATATGGATGATGATTAGGAACCTGGTTCCTCCATGAAAGAAAAAGTTGGTGAATCCCAATGTTCTGGGAAAGGGATGTTGAGAAATCAGAAGGTGTTGTGGGGTTGCACTTTTGCCCCTGACATTGTGGAGATTGCCAGGATGCGGTAGTTAGTGGAAATTTGTGAGTTCCAATAACTGACTCATTTTTTTACAAATGATGTTCCAAAAGTGTATGAGGAGGAATGCGAAGCTTTTATGCCGATTTCTTCAAAGTTGAAGATGATCAGATCTGTGTGTTGGTAAATGGGGTGGACATAGTAATGGACTCTGCCTTGTTGTGGTCAATTCTGGGTGTTCCTGCTGAAGGGCTGTCATCTGTTCAAGGCGCTTGCTCATCCAATTATAGAAATGCCATTGTCAAGGACAAGGAAATATCAAGGGGAACGAGTGCATAAGAAGGCACTCCTTCCAGTATATCAGTTGATTTTTGAGATGGTAAACAAAGTGTTGCTTTCCCGCGCTGAGAGGAGATCTATTACGTCGAAAGCTGACCTGGTCCTTATGGAAGCCTTAGATGGCTTCACCATCACCAATCTGCCTGGGATAATGATTGAGCATATGCAAAAGGTGGTAGACTTTAAGGATGGAAACCATGGGCTACTTTATGGATTTCTTCTCACAAAGGTCTTCGAGTTCTTCAAGGTACCTCTGGGACATGCCAAAGTGGGTACTAAGAAGCAAACCTTCTCCAAGACCACTCTTCAGGAGTGTGAGTGTATTGACAAGGTTTGAGGAGTTGGAAGTACCTCTACTATCTCTCAACTGATAAATTCTCAGAATAGTTCCACAGAGAAGACCAGGAAGTTGAACGCAAGGAACGAGATTCTTGAGAGTCAGCTCAGTCAGCTACAAGAGGTACCTGGTTTCGTAGTCTCACAACTCAGAGATTGCCCACCTGACGAAGGAGAATGCTGATCTCAGGAAACAAGTGGAGGACCTGAAAGAAAGACTGCTCAATGAGAAGATGTCCGTGAATGATCGCATGGATCTTGTCCTCAAAACCCTTGCCCCCTCCTCGAAGCCTTCTTCCTCCAGTGCCTCCTAAGCGGTGTCCAGTTTCTGGTGTCCGTATCTTATGAATGTTTCTAATGATGTTTTTTTTGTTGGTACTTGTTTTAGTTTTTGTTTTTGAATTATGTATGGTAACACTGAATCTGCTCCCGTTTGTAAAATCCAAATTGGTTTATGGAAGCTTTTCCCCTTTTGCCCGTGTATGAAATTGTTCTTTTGTTTCTGTTTTCTATCATGTTATGAGCACAAAAGCTGCATGAGTTAACCATACTGAACTTCTTTTTGCTTTTACTTTGTTTTCTTCTTTTTATGATGCCAAAAGGGGGAAGATCTATGCATAATTGAATAATTATGTGCACTGATCAAGAGGGAATACAGATTCAGGGGGAACTCAATGGCCTTCTTGCTTCACTATCAGGTTAACTATCTGGTTCTTTGTGGTTCTTCGTAGGATTTTCAATTATAAGTTTGTCATCATCAAAAAAGGGGAAATTGATAGGTTATAAGTATCTTTGTTTTATGTTTTGATGATCTAACAAACTTAATGCCAAGAGCCAGATAAGGAACCTGATCTACATCTGGTCCACATTCTCAAGCGCATGGAAATAACCAGACTTAAGCTGGAGATGTTCGTCAGTATTTCAGAACTTAAATAATCAACAAGGGGAACATATGGACTTCAGTTCCCCTGGGGATTGTACTAAGTCAATTCTCCAACAGCTGGAAAGTGACTGCATGCACACGCAACAGTACAACACACTGCAACAGTCACCTCCATTTGGAAGGACCTTGTACCCAAGTTGCTTACATCAGTCATGTGATATCATCAATGTTATATTAACATCAAACCAATGACAAAACATCACTTGAACACTTAGAGAATTCGCTCAAGCACTCCAACAGTGATTAAGCTTCCAGTCAACAATTCTCAAGTGCATTAATAACAAAGAACAACACTGCTACGGACCAGTTCCCCATATCAAGTGATTGTATGTCCATAGTTGAGTTGTAACTTTGTTAATGTTCTTACTTGTAATTCCTACTTAACTTACTCAGAAGAATTGTGTATGAAACTCTTGTAAATCATAAACCCTGTGTTTGTGTCTTGGCTAGAGTTAGTCAAGTTGTAAATCTTTGTAATAGAGGTATTATAAAGTGGCTTATAATAGATGTGTTACAAGTTAGTGAGGAATTAAGGAGTTAATTCATATGTTACAATAAGTTGTAATCTAAACGTTTTGCTCAGCAGTGAAGTTGAAATCCTACAAGGGTAAGTCGTGGTTTTTGATCCCGTTGAGCTGGGAATTTTTCACGTAAAACTCTTAGTGTCATTTACATTTTGTTGTGTGTGTAATTTGTGAAAACTGATAGAAACCTGGTTCTCTATATAGTTTGGCGGACCCTTAAATTCTATCAGTCTAATTTAACCCCGAAAGATAATGCGAGAGGTGAAAATTATCCAATACCATATAAAAAAGTCCAATTACACCACCCCACCCAGTATTGGAAACGGTATATAAAATATAGTTCAACAGAAACGTCGCATAACAATTGTAAAAAAACACAGAACAATGGAGGAATTGAGTCACCTCGTTTCAAAAGACTGTCGACTGGAGACCAATGGAAATTGCTCTTTGTCCAGATATCACTAATTATCCACTCATTTTTCCAACACAGAACAAATGAATCATTCTTTTTTGAACTGTAATTCAGTAGACGACGGGAACTAGTTTGCATAGTATTAATGATGAAATGGTCCATTTTGTCGAAATATTTAAAATATAGGAACTACGTACAGTGCAAGGCAACGTTGGGGGGACAAGGATAGCAACTTATATATATCCCTTCCCATAACTTATCATCTTCAAAATGAAATTATCCATCAAAAGGAATGTTCCATCACCTTTTTTTTCCTTTCGGTGGGAGAAATAAAAGCTACGTCTATGTCTAATGGAAATAAATAAGAAAGTTGTGAAAAGTAAAACTAATCAAGGAGCAAATAAAAGACATGCAGCGAAAGCTATTGCCATGTCATAGTTTAGACACCAATTTCAATATCAAGTCAACAATTAAAGTATCATGGAGTATTTGGATATGGTAGTAGCACAGCTAACTATTGTTTGCCCACAACCCACAAGATATAAATTAATATAAGACAATTTTGCCTACATTTTATGATACCTTAGTGTATACGATCGAAATCAGGTACGCCCGATTTCATGGGTTTGAGGGATCGCTCCGAGTCCGAATTCAGAAGGGACTAGGCAAGCCTAGTAGATCGAGCTCGAGTCTGATTATAGAGTATAAGTCTCGAAGGCCGAAATGCAATGAAAATCGAGGCCGAGTATACCTACTCCGAGATGATGTCGTTAGGGGCTTGTAACAGAATAAGCGAAATTCCCGCAACGGCACAAATATCAATGCGTGAATTCCGTGAACGGATTTGTACGAATTCGTACTAGGCGGTTAGACAGTTGTACAATTAGATTCCTTACTAGAAATGGAAATGTACCTTATTTAGGACTCCCCCTATTATATAATGGGGAACCCATTCATTTGTAAAGGGCATCAATCATTAGCAAAGAATATACACTCTTACTTTTTCGCTCATCTCTCGTCGGAATGGTTCCTTAGCTTTATTGTTCTTTATTTACAGTTCATATTAGTGTAGCTCGAGGCCCCCACAGCTCGAGATCGAGACTAGCTCATACATTGGATTGATCTAACTTGCTTACTTAACTTATACGTTTGTTTCTTGTTTATCCACCTGTATTGGACTAAATCACGTATCTTTAAGACCCTAACACAAATATAATTGTTACTCAGATTTCAGGGTAAATAGTTTGGTGCCCACCGTGGGGCCTAAAGATAGTAGTGATTGTTTCAGTGCTGATTTTTGTTAACGCACGTTGTTTTCACACTTGTTCTTGTTAAAGATTCTTTATTATCAGGTTAAAATATGTCAAACTCACAAAACACACCCATAGACGGCAATGGTGGCCTTGGATTTCATGGGGAAAACGATAATGTAGCTACTCCAGGGACAAGTGTACCACCACTTAACCCCAGGGTTATGCCGATTGCGGAACCAGTCGATGTTAATTCGCACATTGCCTTGAATGCAGACTTGGGCATAGATCTTGGAGGGAGTGTACGCGGGGAGGTCCGATCTGGTGGTCAAGCAACACAGGGTCTAGGAGACGGAGGAGTTAGCCTCCAGGTAATATTCGAAATGCTACAAGTCAGAAGGTTGTTATCGCTCAGCTACAAAGTCAACAAAAAACTACGAGTATGGTTGAACCAGAAATCACTCGCCGTACTGAGCCGGTTCCAGAAAGGTCGAACGGTAATGGAACTTACCCTGCAATCATGAAAATGCTCGACGATCTCACCAAAGAATCGAGTCAGGAGAAAAATGGATCGAAAATAATGACAAAAAGGTGGAGACATACAACTCTCGAGTCAATCAAATACCGGGGCCACCTCCGATTTTAAAGGGTTTGGACTCCAAAAAATTCGTGCAAAAGCCTTTTCCTCCGAGTGCGGAACCAAAGCCTATTCCAAAGAAGTTCCGCATGACGGACATACCTAAATAAAATGGGACCACTGATCCTAACGAGCATATCACCATGTACACCTGCGGTATAAAAGGGAATGACTTAGAAGACAATAAGATCGAGTCCGTTTTGTTGAAAAAATTGGGAGAAATGATTTGGTATCACAACTTACCACCAATTAATTTTCCATGTTAGTTGATTATTTTGTGAAGGCGCACGCTAGGGCCATAAAAGTTGCAACGAGAAATCATATGTTTTCAAGATAAGACAAAGATACAACGAGATGCTCAGGGAGTTTGTGTCCCGATTCCGATTGGAGAGAATGTAATTACCACCAGTTACGGATGATTGGGCCGTTCAAGCTTTCACGCAAGGGTTGAATGAGTGAAGTTCGATAGCATCACGAATGTTGAAGAAAAATCTGGTTGAACACCTTGTTGTTACATGGGCAGGCATACATAATCGCTACCAATAAAAGATCAGGATCGAGGACGACCAGTGGGGAGCCCCCTCAGGGTCAGTTCACCCGAACAGATTGGCGATAAAAGCCTCAAGGGATATTAACAGAAAATCGAGGTTAAACAGAGAACGATATCAGCTATATGTCGCAGATCAAAGAAACAGCAGTTCGAGATGCAATCCTCCCTGGAGTGATCGGAGAAATGCTCGAGTGCAAAACCCTCGGGGACTTATGAGTAAGAATGAATTTGACAAGTATACCAACCCCGTAGAAGTACCTCGATTATCGGTGTATAACTTCAGCATCGATGCCTCTGGTATCGTTTTGTCCATTGAAACAATTAAAGACAACAAGTGGCCCAGACCTATACAAACTGACGCTTCTCAGAGGAATCCTAACTTGATGTGAAAATACCATGGCATGCATGGCCACATTCCCAAAGACTATAGATAATTGAGAGAGGAAGTAGCTCGATTATTTAATGAAGTCCACCTTCGAGAATTCCTCAGTGACAGAGCCAAAGATCACTTCAGGAAAGCAGACACCAATAGAAAGAGTGAACAAGAAGAGCCTCAACGTGTTATCCATATGATGGTTGGTGGGGTCGACATTCCTCAAGGACCTGTCTTCAAATGCACCAAAGTGTCGATCACGAGGAAGAAACGAACCCGAGACTACATGCCCGAAGACACCCTTACATTCAATGACGAGGATATAGAAGGCCTTTCTCAGCCATATAACGACGCCTTGGTAATTTCTATTTTGCTAAATAAAATTCAAGTTAAACGTGTTCTTGTGGATCCAGGTAGCTCGGCAAACTTAATCAGGTCGAGGGTCGTAGAGCAGCTCGGACTGTTAGATCAAATCATACCTTCATCTCAAGTGCTAAATGGCTTTAACATGGCTAGTGAAACAAGGGGAGAAAGAATCCTACCAGTGAACGTAGCCGGAACCATCAAGGACATAAAATTTCATGTCATCGAAGGTGACATAAGGTACAATTCACTACTCAGAAGGCCGTGGATCCATAATATGAGGGCGGTACCATCGGCCCTTCACCAAATAATGATGTTTCCAACAATAGCTGGTGTGAAAATAGTTTACAGGGAACAACACATGGCAAAGGAAATGCTTGCAGTTCATGAGTTGACACCAACGCCAGCACCTTCGACCTTGGAAAAATCAAACATCAAAGACAAATAGATGGCTAAATAGCAATCACCAGCCCCAGCCTCGATCGAGTCGGAGGAATAGGTACTCGAGGGAGAAGAAGAGGATTTCCTTACACCTCGAGCTTTTGTCGTTCCCGAGGAATCAGATACAACAATATCAACGGTCGAGGAGCTATAACAGGTGATATTGATCGAGCATCTGCCCGAACGAAAGGTATACCTGGGAACGTGATTAACCCCCAAACTCAGAAAAAAACTCATTCAATTCATTATCAATAACATAGATTGTTTCGCTTTGTCCTATTTAGACATAACAAGGATCCCACCGGAGACAACAACACATCAGCTAAGTCTAGACCCCAGGTT
Organism: Nicotiana knightiana; assembly: GCA_005239525.1. Taxonomy (NCBI): domain Eukaryota; kingdom Viridiplantae; phylum Streptophyta; class Magnoliopsida; order Solanales; family Solanaceae; genus Nicotiana; species Nicotiana knightiana. The sequence continues at coordinate 40,927 of ML390774.1, forward strand.
TAAATCGGTGAAGAAAAAGAAAAGGCCCCAACCCGAGGTAAATCATGCATTCATAAAGGACGAGGTAACTAAACTTCTCAAAACAGGGTCCATTAGGGAAGTAAAATATCCCAAATGGTTAGCCAATGTGGTCGTAGTCCCTAAAGAAGAAACAAACTCAGAATGTGCGTACATTACAAGGATTTGAATAAGGCATGCCCTAAAGACTCTTTTCCACTGCCTAACATTGATCGTATGATCGATGCCACCAAATATGAAACATATTGTTACAATGTAATGCCCTTCAGGCTAAAGAATGCAGGAGCTACATACCAACGCCTAGTTAATTGAATGTTCGAACAACAGATAGGTAAATCAATGGAAGTTTTTTGATGACATGTTAGTCAAGTACCTTCACCCAGAGGACCATTTGAATCATTTGCAGGCAAAGTTCAAGATTTTGAGAAAATACAACATGAAACTCAACCCCGAGAAATGTGCTTTCGTAGTCGGCTCGGGCAAGTTCGTGGGTTTCATGGTGTCAAATAGGGGGATCAAGATCAACCCTGAAAAAATTAAAACCATAGAAGATATCACCGTCGTGGAAAGTGTAAAAGTCGTACAACGTCTAGCTGGACGGATAGCTGCATTGGCCGATTAATCTCGAGGTCGTCAGATCGAGTCACAAGTTCTTCTCTTTACTCAAAAAGAAAAATGGTTTCCCGTGGACCCCGGAATGCTAACAAGTGTTGGAGGAATTAAAGTGATACTTATCGATACCGCCTCTACTTCACACCTCGAAGGCGGATGAGAAGCTATACCTATAATTGGCCATGTCCGAAAATGCGGTAAGTGGCGTACTGGTTCGAGAAGAGCAAGGTACGCAATTTCCTGTTTATTATGTAAGTCGAACTTTAGAAGATGCTGAAACTAGGTATCCACACTTTGAGAAGTTAGCTCTTGCATTAATAAAATCGTCTAGAAAATTGAAACCATATTTCCAATGTCACCCCATATGTGTGTTAACTACTTATCCACTCCGAAATTTTTTGTACAAGCCCGAGTTGTCGGGCCGATTGGCCAAATGGGCCATCGAATTGGCGGATACGATATTGAATGTCAACCCCGAACGGCTATCAACTCCCAAGTTATAGCGGACTTCGCGGCTGATTTTATGCCAATCCTCGTACCCGAAGTAGAGACGGAACTTCTACTAAAATCGGGTACGCCATCGATGGTATGGACCCTCTTCACGGACGAAGCCTCAAATGTGAAAGGATCCGGGCTCGGTATAGTTTTGAATATGCCTACGGGTTGCACTATTGGACAATCTATCAAAACTCCCAGGTTGACTAACAATGAGGCCGAGTACGAGGCCATGATTGCAGGTCTCAAATTAGCTAAAAGCCAGGGGCGGAGGTCATCGAGGCTAAGTGTGACTCCCTACTAGTGGTGAACCAGTGAACAAAAGCTGGGAGGTTCGGGAAGATAAGATGCAAATGTATTTGGACAAGTTGGAAGTGTCATTGCACCGCTTCAAGGAGTGGACACTAGATCACATGGCTTGAGAACAAAACGCCAAGGCCGATGCACTTGCAAATTTGGGGTCATCAGTCGAAGAAGATGATATCTTCCTATGAACTGTTTTCCAGCTATCAAGATCCGTAGTCGAGGAAGGTCATGCCGAGATAAATTCTACAAGTTTGACTTGGGATTGGAAGAATAAATATGTTGAATATTTGAAGCACGAAAGGCTCCCTTCGAACCCTAAAAAGTCAAGAGCCCTACGAGCTAAAGCAGACCGATTCACCTTTGATGAAGACAGAACGTTGTACAGGAGGACCTTCGATAGACCCTTGACGGTGTTCTTTGGACCAGGGGACACCGATTGTTTCTTGCGAGAAATTCATGAAGGCACTTGTGGGAACCACTCCGGCTGATTCTTTGATTCACAAAATTATAAGAGCGGGATACTACTGGGATATCATGGAGAAAGACATTAAGGAGCTTGTTTGAAAATATGATAAATTCCAAAGGTTTGCACTGATGATCCATCAGCCCGGAGAACAAGTCCATTTGGTCCTATACCCGTGGCAATTCTTGAAATGGGGGATGGACATCGTCGGCCCTCTGCCAACGGCACCAGGTAAAGCTAAGTTCATTTTATTTATGACTGACTAGTTTTCTAAATGGGTGAAAGTACATGCCTTCGAGAAGGTCAGAGAAAAAGAGGTCATAGACTTCATATGGGATCACATCGTGTGTCGATTCGGGATACCTGCTGAAATCGTATATGACAACGGGAAGCAATTCATCGGCAACAAGGTAACAAATTTCCTCAAAGAGCAAAAAATAAAGAGGATCCTATCGACACCATATCACCCAAGTGCTAACGGATATGCCGAATCCACAAACAATACTATTATCCAAAAATTGACGAAAAGGTTGAATGATACTAAGGGGAAGTGGAGGGAAGTTTTGGCTGAGGTTCTTTGGGCGTATCTAACGACGTCAAAATATAGCATGGGGGCAACTCTGTTCTCCTTGGCATATGGCTCTGAGGCCTTAATCCCACTCGAGGTCGGAGAACCTAGCACCAGGTTTCGGCATGCAACAAGGGAATCAGATCACGAGGCTGTGAACACTAGCCTTGATGTATTGGATGAAAAACGAGAAGATGTGCTAGTTTGGATGGCTATACAGAAACAAAGAATCAAGAGATATTATAATAGAAGGGCCAACCTTGGCCATTTGGGAGTGGGGGACTTAGTTCTAAGAAAAGTCACCCTCAATACTCGAGACCCAAATGAAGGGAAACTAGGACCAATTTGGGAAGGACCATATCAAGTCATCGGAGTCGTCGGAAAAGGATCTTACAAACATAGCACGATGGAAGGCGAACAATTTCCAAATAATTGGAATGTATCACTGCTCAAACGTTATCATTGCTAATGTATGAATTTCTCTTTTTTTCCATTTGTATTTGAGACTAAATCACTGTAGATGTTCGATCAAGGACGTCGAGAGCGACCCCCTACACGAAGACCTTAGGTTTTAAAGAACGCGTCGCACTTTTCTTTCCTTAGATCGGGTTGTATGACAAATGGGTTTTTCCGGCGAGGTTTTTAACGAGGCAACAACTATGTGCTACCTAAGGAAAATTCAACATTATCGAAGGTTTCTTTTCAATCAACCTCGAATACTGGAGGGCATCACTCTCAGAGGCTATATTTTCGAGAAAAATACTTCACGCCAAAGAGGGCCTCGATAGGAAAACTTTGTAATGGGCCAAACAGTCAGAAGAACCGTGTCCATAAAGAATGACTGAGCCCCGATGGAAAAACATGTACGCATGTATGAATTATTCAAAGAAGCGTTCTTTGTATATTAAACACTTTGTGTCTTAAAGAAATTTTCTACTATATGATCCCCATACTTGTGATTCTCTGTGAGAAACGGATCAAGGGACAAAACACAAATACAACTCGACTACTCGGGGATTGTCATCGATAGTCAGCACATTCTAGTTGTCTAAACTCGAACATATAAGAGCTCAAAGAGGCATCCCTCGACGTAAAGGCCAAGGCCATCATACTCTGGGACTAACATTTCGAACAAGTTCGAAGTGCGATCGAGGAACAAGTCTAAGATACATACCCGAAAGCTACGGCCATATTAAAGACCATGGTCATAAAAAAAGGCTACAACCAAAATTATGCGGATCGGAGACGTCGGACTTCCGCTATAAACTAAAGGCCTTCAAATACTTTGAATCGATTAAATAAAGGCTACCCTCGGCAAAATAATCAACGGGCCTTGATAAAATCGGCCCTTAAGAAACCTCAAGAGGTATCGAAGTACTTACACACAAACTTGTGCTAAGGCACTAAAAACAAAAGGGTTATGATCGACACAGAACCCTCGAAAAACTAATGGGTAAAAGATGCGTGCCAAGGCATAAACATAAAAGTTTTCACTAAGTCTTTTAAGCCAAAAAGGGGAAATAATATCCATCTCTTAGAGGCCATAATGGCCCGACTTAAAATAGCCTAAGGGCCAATACTCTTAGGGTTCGAGACCTTGTTCTCACCCCATCCGAACCCAAGGGTTCGATTATTGCGAGTCTAAACAAATATTTTTATGGCTCGAAGACCTATCATTATTCGAGATAAAGGTCTATGCCACGAAGATCAAACCTTATTCGAACTCGATCACGAGAAAGAAAATGCCTGAGACATAATCTAGAAAATACCATTCAAATAATGAAATTAGTACGAGAACTTTTAAGGAAGGAAATACTGTGTATACGGTCAAAATCAGGTACGGCCCATTTCATGGGTTCGAGGGGTCGCTCTGAGTCCGAGTTCAGAATGGACCAGGCAAGCCCAGTAGATCGAGCTCGAGCTGATTATAGAGTACAATGCTCGAAGGCCGAAGTACAATAAAAATTGAGGCCGAGTATACCTACCTCGAGATGATGTCGTTAGGGGCATGTAACAGAATAAATGGTATTCCCGCAATGGCACAAATATCAAGGCGTGAATTCCAAGAACAGATTGGTACGAATTTGTACTAGGCAGTTAGATAATTGTACAATTAGATTCCTTACTAGAAATGGAAATGTACCTTATTTATGACTCCCCTATTATATATAAGGGAACCCATTCATTTGCAAAGGGCATCAATCATTAGCAAAGAATATACACTCACTTTTTCGCTCATCTCTCACCAGAATAGTTCCTTGGCTTTATTATCCTTTGTTTACTGTTCATATTAGTATACCTCGAGGCCCCACAGCTTGAGGTCGAGGCTAGCTCATACAATAGTTTGATCTAACTTTCTTACTTAACTTATATGTTTGTCTTCTTGTTTAGTAATCAGTATTGGACTAAATCACGTATCTTTAAGACCTCAACACAAATTTAATTGTTACTCAGATTTTAGGATAAACAGTTTGGAGCCCACCGTGGGGCCTAAAGATAATAGTGATTGTTTCAGTGCTGATTTTTTATAACACACGTTGTTTTCACACTTGTTCTTGTCAAAGATTCTTTGTTTTCACGTTAAAATATGTCAAACTCACAAAACGCACCCATACATGGAAATGGGTTCTTGGATTTCATGGGGAAAACGATAATGTAGATACTCCAAGGGCCGGTGTAACACCGCTTAACCCCGGGATTATGCCAATTGCGGACTTGGGCACAGATCTCGGAGGGAGTGTACGCGGCGAGGTCCGACCTGGTGGTCAAGGAACAAAGGGTCTATAAGACGGGGGAGTTAGCCTCCTGGTAATCTTCTAAATGCTATAAGCTTAGCAGGCTGCTATCACTAAGCTACAAAGTCTAAAAAAACTCTGAGTATGGTTGAACTAGAAATCACTCGCCATACTAAGCCGGTGCCGGAAAAGTCGAACCGTAACGGATTGGGGACTAACCCTACAATCATGAAAATGGTCGAATATCTCACCATAAGAATCAAGTCAGGAGAAAAATGCATCGAAGATAATGACAAAAAGTTGGAGAAATTTAACTCCCGAGTCGATCAAATACCGGGGGCACCTCCAATTTTAAAGGGTTTGGACTTCAAAAAGTTTGTGCAGAAGACTTTTCCCCCGAGTGCGGTCCCGAAGCCTATTCTAAATAAGTTCTGCATGCCGGACATACTTAAATACAACAGGACCACTAATACTAACGAACATATCACCATGTACACATGCGGTATAAAAGGGAATGACATAGAAGGCGATGAGATCAAGTTCGTTTTGTTGAAAGCTTTTGGGGAAACTTCGTCTAAGGGAGCAATTGTTTGGTATCATAACTTACCACCAATTCATTCGCCTTGCTAGCTGATTCTTGTCTGAAATAGCACGCCGGGGCCATAAAAGTTGCAATGAGAAAATCAGATGTTTTCAAGATAAGACAAAGAGACAACGAGATGTTGAGGGAGTTTGTGTCCTGATTCCAAATGGAGAGAATGGAATTACCACCAGTTACGGATGATTGGGCCGTTCAAGCTTTCACACAAGGGTTGAATGAGCAAAGTTCGATAGCATCACGAAAGTTGAAGCAAAATCTGGTTGAATACCCTGATGTTACATGGACAGGCGTACATAATCTCTACCAATCAAAGATCAGGGTCGAGGACAACTAGTTGGGAATCCCCTCGGTATCAGTTCACCCGAACAGATTGGCGGTAAAAGCCTCAAGGGATATTTACATAGAACTGAGGTCAAACAGAGAACGGTACCAGCCATATGTCGCAGATCGAATAAACAGCAGTTCGGGACACAATCTTCCCCGGAGTGATCACAGAAATGATCGAGTGCAAAACCCTCGGGGACTCATGAGTAAGAAAGGATTTGACAAGTACAACGACCCCGCATAAGGACCTCAATTATAAGTGTATAACTTTAGCGTCGATGCCTCGGGTATCGTTTCGGCCATTGGAAGGATTAAAGACACCAGGTGGCCCAGACCTATACAAATTGACCCTTCTCAGGGGAATCCTAACTTAATGTGCAAATACCATGGCACGCATGGCCACATGACCGACGACTACAGACAATTGAGAGATAAAGTAGCTCGATTATTTAATGAAGGCTATCTTCGAGAATCGTCAGTGGCAGAGCCAAAAATCACTTTAGGGAAAGAGATGCCAATAGAAAGAGTGAACAAGAATATCCTCAACACGTTATCCACATGATCGTTGGTGGGGTCGACATACCACAAGGACATGTGTTCAAACATACCAAAGTGTCGATCACGAGGGAGAAACGAACCCAAGACTACATGCCCGAAGGCACCCTTACATTCAACGACGAGGATACAGAAGGACTTTCTCACCCACTCAACGATGCCCTGGTAATTTCTATTTTGCTAAATAAAACTCAAGTTAAACGTTTTCTTGTGGATTCGGCAAACATAATCAGGTTGAGGGTCGTAGAGCAGCTCGGACTGTTAGATCAAATCATACCTGCATCTCGAGTCCTAAATGGCTTCAAAATGGATAGTGAAACAACAAGGGGAGGAATAATCCTACCAGTGAACGTGGCCAGAACCATCCAGGACATAAAATTTCATGTCATCGCACGTGACATAAGGTACAATGCACTGCTCGGAAGGCCGTGGATCCATAACATGAGGGCGGTACCATCGAACCTTCACCAAATGATGAGGTTTCCAAAAATAGATGGTGTGAAAACGATTTACGGGGAATAACACGCAGCAAAGGAAATGTTTGTAGTTCCTGAGTTGACGCTGACATCAGCACCTTCAACCTCAGAAAAATCAAATATCAAAAACAAGTAGATGGCTAAATAGCAATCACCGTCCCCAGCCTCGATTTAGTCAAAGGAACAGGTAAACGAGGGAAAAGAAGAGGATTTACATACACCTTGAGCATTCGTCGTTCCCGAGGAATCAGACACAACAAAATCAATGGTCGAGGAGCTGGAACATGTGATATTGATCGAGCATCTGCCCGAATGAAGGTATACTTGGGAACGGTATTAACCCTCGAACTCAGAAAAACTCATTCAATTCCTTATCAATAACATAGATTGTTTCGCTTGGTCCCATTTACACATGACAGGGATCCCACTGGAGATAACAACACATCAGCTAAGTCTAGACCACAGGTTTAAACCAGTGAAGCAAAAGAGAAGGCCCCAGTCCGAGGTAAAGCATGCATTCAGAAAGGACGAGGTAACTACACTTCTCAAAAAAGGTTCCACTAGGGAAGTAAAATATCCCAAATGGTTAGCCAATGTGGTTGTAGTCCCAAAAAAAGGAAACAAACTCACAATGTTCTTAGATTACAAGGATTTGAATAAGGCATGCCCTAAAGACTCTTATCCATGCCTAACATCGATCGTATGATCGACGCCAGAGCCGGCCACGAGATCCTTACCTTTCTCGATGCTTATTCCGGGTAGAATCAAATTCAGATGAACCTGGAGGACCAGGAAAATACCTCATTTATCGCCAAGTATGGAACGTATTGTTACAATGTAATGCCCTTCGGGCTAAATAATGCAGAAGCTACATACCGATGCCTAGTTAATAGAATGTTCGAACAACAGATAGGTAAATCAATGGAAGTTTACATTGACGACATGTGAGTTAAGTACCTTCCCCCAGAGGACCATTTGAATCATTTGCAGGAAACGTTCAAGATTTTGAGAAAATACAACATGAAACTCACCCCGAGAAATGTGCTTTCAGAGTCGGCTCGGGCAATTTCCTAGGTTTCATGGTGTCAAATAGGGGGATCGAGATCAACCCCAAAAAAATTAAATCCATTGAGGATATCATTGTCGTGGATAGTGTAAAAGCCGTACAACGACTAACCGGACGGAGAACTTCTTTGGGTCGATTCATCTCGAGGTTGTTAGATTGGAGTCACAAGTTGTTGTCTTTACTCAAAAAGAAAAATGGTTTCGCGTGGATCCCAGAATTCCAACAAGCACCGAAGGAATTAAAGCGATACTTATCGAGCCTGCCTCTGCTCCACACCCCGAAGGCAGATGAGAAGGTATACTTATACTTGGTCGTGTTCGAAGTTGCGGTAAGTGGCGTACTGGTTAGAGAAGAGAAAGGTACCCAATTTCCTATTTATTATGTAAGTCGATCTTTAAGAGATGCTGAAACTAGGTATACACGCTTAGAGAAGTTGGCACTTGCATTAATAAACTCGTCTAGAAAATTGAAACCATATTTCCAATGTCACCCCATATGTGTTTTAACTACTTATCCACTCCAAAATGTTTGCACAAGCCCGGGTAGTCCGGCTGATTGGACAAATGGGCCATCAAACATGGCGGATACGATATTGAATATCAACCCCGAACGGCTATCAAGTCTCAAGTTCTAGCGGACTTCGTGGTTGTTTTACGCCAACCATCGTACCCGAAGTATAGAAGGAACTTCCAGTAAAATCGGGTACGTCATCGGGGGTATGGACCCTATTCACGGATGGAGCCTCGAATATGAAAGGGTCCGGGCTCGGTATTGTTTTGAAACCGCTTACGGGTTGCACTATTAGGAAATCTATCAAAACTCCTAGGTTGACTAACAATGAGGCTGAGTACGAGGCCATGATTGCAGGTCTCGAATTAGCTAAAAGCCTGGGGGCGGAGGTCATCAAGGCTAAGTGTCACTCCCTGCTGGTGGCGAACCAAGTGAACAAAAGCTTTGAGTTCGGGAAGATAGGATGCAAATGTATTTGGACAAGTTGGAAGTATCATTGCACCACTTCAAGGAGTGGACCCTAGATCACATGCCTCGTGAACAAAACACCGAGGCTGATGCACTTGCAAATTTGGGGTCATCAGTCGAAGTGGATGATATTTTCCCACGAACTGTTGTCCAGCTATCATGATCCGTAGTCGAGGAAAGTCATGCCGAGATAAACTCTACAAGTTTGATTTGGGATTGGAGGAATAAATATGTTGAATATTTGATGCACGGAAAGCTCCCTTAGAACCCTAAAGAGTTGAGAGCCCTAAGAGCTAAAGTAGTCCGATTCACGTTGGTTGAAGATTGAACATTGTACAAGAGGACCTTTGATGGACCATTGGCGGTGTGCTTAAGACCAGGGAACACCGATTATGTCTTGTGTGAAATTCAAAAAGGCACTTGTGGGAACCACTCCGGCGCTGATTCATTGATTCACAAAATTATTAGAGCATGATACTACTGGGATAGCATGGTGAAAGACACTATGGATTTTATTCGAAAATGTGATAAATGCCAAAGGTTTGCACCGATGATCCATCAGCCCGGGGAACAACTCCATCCGGTCCTATCCTCGTGGCCATTCTTGAAATGGGGGATGGATATCGTCTCCCTCTTCCAACGGCACCAGGTAAAGCTAAGTTCATTTTATTTATGACTGACTACATTTCTAAATGGGTGGAAGCACAGGCCTTCGAGAAGGTCAAAGAAAAAGAGGTCATAGACTTCATATGTGATCACATCGTATGTCGATTCGGGATACCTGCTGAAATCGTATGTGACAACGGGAAGCAATTCATCGGCAACAAGGTAACAAAGTTCCTCGAAGAGCACAAAATAAAGAGGATCTTATCGACACCATATCATCCAAGTGCCAACGGATAGGCCAAATCCACAAACAAGACTATTGTCCAAAACATGAAGAAAAGGTTGAATGATGCTAAGGGGAAATGGAGGGATGTTCTGCCCGAGGTCCTTTAGGCATATCGAACGACGTCAAAATCCAGCACGGGGTCAAATCCGTTCTCCTTGGTATATGGCTCTGAGGCCTTAATCCCACTCGAGGTCGGAGAACCTAGCACCAAGTTTCAGAATGTAACGGAGGAATCAAATCACGAGGCTATGAACACTAGCCTCGAGCTATTGGATGAAAAATGAAAAGTTGTGCTTGTTCGGATGGCCGCACATAAACAAAGAATTGAGAGATATTATAATAGAAGGGCCAACCTTCGCCATTTGGGAATTGGGGACTTAGTTCTACGAAAAGTCACCCTCAATACTCAAGACCTGAATGAAGGGAAACTAGGCCCAATTTGGGAAGGACCATATCAAGTTATCGGAAAAGGATCTTACAAACTTAGCACGATGGAAGGCGAACAATTGCCAAATAATTGGAATGTATCAATGCTCAAATGATATCATTTCTAAGGTATGCCTTTCTCCCTTTTTTCCATTTATATTTGAGACTAAATCACTGCAGATGTTCGATCAAGGACGTCGAGGGCACCCCCCTACACGAAGACCTTACGTTTTAAAGCACACGTTGCACTCTTTTTTCCTTAGATCTGGATTTATGCCAAATGGGTTTTTCCGGCGAGGTTTTTAACGAGGCAACAATTATGTGCTACCTAAGGAAAATTTAACAATATCGAAGGCTTCTTTTCAATCAATCTCGAATACTAGGGGGCATCACCCTCAGGGGATATTTTTTCGAGAAAAATACATCACGCCAAAGAGGGCCACGATAGGAAAACTTTGTAATGGGACAAATGCTCAGAAGAACCGTGTCCATATAGAATGGCTGAGCCAAAACACAAATACACCTCGCCTACTCGGGGACTCTCATCGACAACCAGCACATTCGAGTTGTCTCAACTCGAACACATAAGACCTCAAAGAGGTATACCTCGACGTAAAGTCCAAGGCCATCATACTCGGGGACTAACATTTCGAATAAGTTCGAAGTGCTATCAGGGAACAAGTCCAAGAGAAATGCCCGAAGGCTACTTCCATATTAAATACCACGGTCATATGAAAAGGCTATAGCCAAAATAATGCGGCTCGGAGATGTTCGACTTCCGTTATAAACTAAAGGCCTTCAAATAATTTGAAAAACGGTTTAAATAAAGGCTACCCTCAGCAAAATAATCAAAGGGCTTCGATAAAACCAGCCCTCGACAAACCTCAAGTGGTATCGAATTACTTACACACAAACTTGTGCTAAGGCACCCCAAAAAAAAGGTTATGATCGACACTGAACCCTCGAAAAACCCAATGGATAAAGGGTGCAAGGCATAAACATAAAAATCTTCATCAAGTCTTTTAAGCCAAAAAGGAGAAATAATAGCCATCTCTTAGAGGCCATAATGGCCCGACTTAAAAGAGCCTAAGGGCCGATACATTTAGGGTTCAAGATATCATTCTCGCCCCATCCGAACCTAAGGGTTCGATTATTCCGAGCCCAAGCAAATATTTATGGCTCGAAGACATGTCATTATTCGACACAAATTGTCTATGCCTCGAAGGTTGAAACTTATTCGAACTCGATCACGAGAAAGAAAATGTCTGAGACAGAATCTAAAAAATACCATTCAAAAAATGAAATTATTACGAGAACTTTTAAGGCATGAAATACTGAGAAGAAATTCAAGGAAGTACTTTTTTTTATATATAAGAAAGAGATATATACAAGAATTTGACATAAAGGAAAATAATAAAGAAGAAAGAAAAATCATATCTATGCCTCCTGGTTGGCCCCTCCTTCGGGAGCAACTTCTTTATCGAGAGCGATTTCTTCTTCGAGCCCCTCTTCATAATTGGACCCGCCTTGGTCGCCTTCATAATCATCATCATTGGAGGAAACAAGAAATCTGGCCTTGGCTTCCATCACCCTTGCTTGATGTATCTCTTCAATGTGGTCGAAACCTATAGCAAGAATCTCTTCAAGGGTCTTCCTCCGAGATTGGAACCTGGCCAAGTTGTTGCTTCACTTTTCTCGGTAGGCAGCTTCCCTCAGCTTTGTTTGAGAAGCTTCGATGTCCCTTAAATACACGGCAACAGTTTTATCAGTCGTGATCTGCGTCCTCTTGACCTCGGCCCTGGCATCAGCAACCTTGGCCTATGCCTTGGAAAATTTGTCCTCGAGCTCGACAATATTTTCGGCCTGGGCCACACCACTCTCTTTGATACCCCTGAGCTGGGCCTCAACTGAGGCCAACTTGGTTAAAAAAGCTTCTTTCTCCGCAGCAAGAGGGTCAATCGTTTCCCTCCACCAATTACACTTAGCATTAACCTAATCGACCTCACCTCGAAGCTTCCCCATCATCTTCATATTTTGCTGCAGCTGAGACATGGAAGTGCTAGTCTGCATAGTTGGGATGAGAAGACCATACTCTTTCAAAATTGATAGTTACCTTCTTATCTATCTCGGCCTCATACTCTCGAGCCTTAGCCAACTCCGCCCAAATGTCTTTAAGCTCCTCCTTATTTTGGCTACAAAGGAGCCTTAGGGCCTTCCCTTCACCAAGGACTTGTTCAGCTCAGCCTCGCACTGGTTCAGGTCAGACTGAAACTTGGTAAAGTCCTACACAACAAAAAGGTTATCAATTAAGGTAAGGAGAAGAAAGGGAAATTAAAATGTTAAGAATTAATACTTACTTTGGAGAAGAGACGTTGGGCCTCCTCGAAGGTGGAAGATGCATCGATCAGGTCGGCATCATCAACCCCAGTTAAGCAATCCTGGAAAGGATCGTTCCCACGGGTGCTCCGCTCAAATCAGGTGTTCTCATGGCCTGAGCTTCCCTTATGGCATCCTTAGAGTAAGCCGGTAACGACAGAGAGTGACCAATTGTCATGGCCCTGGGAAGGTCGCCTGAGGCGCTCTATTCAGTCGTGGGAACCTCGGAATTTGTCTTCTTCGTTGTACTCGTCGAAGGTCGAGGAACAAATGTAACTTCGGGTGATTCAGAGGCTTTTCCCTCATCTCTCTTCGAGGTTTCCTCACCTCGAGGCAGGGCCTCTGACTCGGAGGGCTTGGTGGCCTCGATTAGTTTTCTGCTTCGAGTAAACAGCGCCAAATCCTCGCCCTCATCTTCCTTATCATCCATGAACTAGTGGACTGAGTCAATGTCCACATGAATGATATTCTTGTTACGTCTCCGAGCAGGGCTCGCTTTATCTTGGGGTACTTCGGGATTCGTAACCCTTTTTCTCTTATGATCTTTCTTCAATTTCAAAATCGGGGACTTGATCCTTTCTCCGGGAGAGACCGACCTCATTTTAGAAAAATCCCAATGCCTGCATAAGTTAAAATAAAGTATGAGGAAGAGTCTCCGATAAAGAAGAAAGTATTAGGATTGTACCATGATGTTAAGCTTCCTATTTGCCGTTCGACAGGTCACGCCATTTGCATTTGTCATGCTAGGAGGTCGCGGCTAGTTTCTGGACCCATTCTTCGAAATCGGGGATTGCATTGGGCATCCAAGAGAATGCTGCAAACAAATGTAAAAGAGTCATGCAAAACATAGTCAAAATTGTGGTAAATTACTAGGGGGACAACTCCACTTACAGCCGAAGTTCCACTTTTCTAGGAACGACATTCTCTCCTCGGGGATCATGTCGCTGGTCCTCACCGGAATGAACCTACTCATCCAGTCTCGATCTCTATCTTCGTCGTTGCTAGCGAAGAAGGACTTGGTTGACCGACGTTGGAGTTTGATCAACCCTCGGAAGAGCTGAGGACGATACAGACGGATTAGATGACTAAGGGTGAACTCCAGCGCCTCAGCCTTGATGGAGAAGTAGCAAAGCATGATCACTATTCGCAATAAGGATGGGTGGATTTAACCGAGGGTGACTTGGTATCTTTGACAAAAATCAATCACAATTGGATCGGGGGGATTCAACGTGAAGTGATAAGTGTAAACACTTAGAAATCCCTCCACGTAAGTGGTGATGCTCTCCTCACGGGTGAGGATCTGTACCATGGCCCCATCTCCCCAACCACAATCCTTTTTCATCGCATCGAGGTGTTTCTCCGTTATAGAACAGATATACCTCGAAGCATGTTCACATCGACTAGGAACATTAGGGGGATTTTCAACGGTGAATTCTTTCTTTAAGGTGGAAGCGCCGGGAACGCCGGCCGGAAGGGAAGAGGAGGAGGAAATTCCCTCTCTTTGAGAAACAATTTTTGGAGTTTTTTCCATTAGTTCTGGTTGAGAGAACCGGAAAGATATGGTGTTTGATAATTTTTTGCGTTAAGAAGGCGGTGAAGCTAGTGGAGAAGGGGAAAGAGATGAAGAGAAGAGAAGATGAGAGGAGTTGCAAAGAGGAAGTAAAGTTCCAAATAAGATGAGAAACCTTGTATTTATAGGAGATCAGCGACGTTTCGGTAGTGTTAGTGGTAGACCGCCACTAGCACGCATTTAATGTTTTGGGGAAGCATACCGATGGGACGTTCAGTCACCTCAAACACTTATGTCATAGGGATGATGACATTATCAAAGACTTTGAAAATTCGAGGCTCAAATCGTTTCTTATCATTCTATTCTAAGAAACGCTGGGACTATCTGTACACGGTCGAAATCAGGTACACCCTGTTTCATGGGTTCGAGGGGTCGCTCCGAGTCCTAGTTCAGAATGGACCAGGAAAGCCCAGTAGATCGAGCTCGAGCCTGATTACAGACTACAAGGCTCGAACGCCGAAGTGTAATGAAAATCGAGTCCGGGTATACCTACCCCGAGTTGATGTCGTTAGGGGCTTGTAACTTAATAAGCGAGATTGCCACAATGGCACAAATATCAAGGCGTAAATTCTAAGAACGGATTTGTACGAATTTGTACTAGGCGGTTAGACAGCTGTACCATTAGATTCCTTACTAAAAATGGAAATGTACCTTATTTGGGACTCTCTTATTATATAGAGGGGAGCCCATTCATTTGTAAAGGGCATCAATCATTAGCAAAGAATATACACTCTTACTTTTTCGCTCATCTCTAATCAGAATCGTTCCTTGGATTTATTGATCTTTGTTTACTGTTCATATTAGTATACCTTTAGGGCCCCACAGCTCGAGGTCGGGACTAGCTCATACACTGGTTTGACCTAACTTACTTAACTTATACATTTGTCTTCTTGTTTATCAATCAGTATTGGATTAAATCACGTATCTTTAAGGCCTCAACAAAAATTTAATTGTTACTCAGATTTCAGGGTAAACATACTGAGAAGACATTCAAGGAAGTACTCTTTTGTTTATATATAAGAAAGTTATATATAAAAGAATTTTATATAGAGGAAAATACAAAAGAAGAAAGAAAAATCATATATATACCTCGGGGTTTGCCCCTCCTTCGGGAGGAGCTTCTTCATCTGGAGCGGTTTCTTCTTTATGACCCTCTTCATTATCGGATCCGCCTTGTTCACCTTCACCGTCGTCATCATCGGAGGAAACAAGAAATCTGGCATCGGCTTCCATCGCCCTTGCTTGAGCTATCTCTTCAGCGAGGTCGAAACCTCTAGCATGAATCTCTTCAAGGGTCTCCCTCCAAGATTGGCACATGGCCAAGTCGTTGCTGTATTTTTCCTGGTCGGCAGCTTCCCTCAGCTCTATTTAAGTAGCTTCGGTGTCCCTTAAATACACGACAACAGTTTTATCGGCTATGATTTGCGTCTTCTTGACCTCGGCCCTGGCTTCAGCAACCTCGGCCTCGGTCTTGGCAAATTTGTCCTCGAGCTCGATGATCTTTTCGGCCTGGGACACACCACTCTCTTTGATACCCCGGAGCTGGGTCTCGAACGATGCCAACTTGGTTAAGGCAGCTTCTTTCTCCGCATCAAGGCGGTCATTCTTTTCCCTCCACCGATTACACTCAACATTAACCCGATCGACCTTGCCTTCAAGCTACCCCATCATCTCCTCATTTTGCTGCAGCTAAGACATCGAAGTGTTAGTCTCCGTAGTTGGGATAAGAAGACCATACTCTTTCAAAACGACAGTTACCTGCTTATCTAGCCCGGCCTTATACTCTCGAGCCTTGGCCAAATCCACCCGAAGGTCTTTATGCTCCTCCTCCTTTTGACTACAAAGGAGACTCAGGGCCTTCCCTTCACCCAAGGACTTGTTCAGCTCGTCCTCGCACTGGCTAAGGTCGACCTTAAACATGGTAAAGGAGTACACGTGAAAAATGGTTATCACTTAAGGTAAGGCGAAGAAAGGGAAATTACAATGTTCAAAATTAATTCTTAGTTTGGAGAAGCGACATTGGTCCTCCCCGAAGGTGGAAGATGCATCGTTCTCACTGGAGACTCCGCTCAACTCAGTAAGCCGGTAACGACGGAGAGTGACCTATTGTTATGGCCCCAGGCAGGTCACCCAAGGCGTTCTATTCGGTCATGGGAACCTCAAAATTTGTCTTCTTCGGTGTGCTCATCAAAGGTCGAGCAAAAAAATGTAACCTCGGTGATTCAGGGGCTTTTCCCTCATCTCTCTTCGAGGTTTCCTCACCTCGAAGCAGGGCCTCTGACTCGGAGGGCTCGGCGGCCTTGATTAGTTTTTTGCTTCGAGTCAACAACGCCAAATCATCGCCCTCGTCTTCCTCATCATCCATGAACTAGTGGACTAAGTCAATGTCCACAGGAATGATATTCTTCTTACGTCTCCGAGCAGGGCCCGCTTTATCTTAGGGGTCTTCGGGCTTCAACGCCCTTTTTCTCTTATCATCCTTCTGTGATTCCGGAATCGGGGACTCGATCCTTTCTCCGGGAGGGACCGGCCTCATTTTAGAAAAATCCCCAATGATTGCATAAGTTAAAATAGATTATGAGGAAGTGTCTTCGATAAAAAAGTATTTATTAGGATTTTACCATGATGTTTGGCATCCCATTTTCCCTTCAACAGGTCATGCCATTTGCATTTTCCATACGATGAGGTTGCAGCTAGTTTCCGGACCCAGTCTTCGAGATCGGGGATTACATAGGGAATCCAAGCAATCTTTGCAAACAAAGGTAAAGGTTTCATGCCAAACATAGTCAAAATGTAGTAAATTACTGGGGAGACAACTCCACTTATGACCGAAGTTCCACTTTTTTGGGAACGACATTCTCTCCTCGGGGATGATGTCGCTGGTCATCACCCGAATGAACCTTCTCATGCAGCCTCGATCTCTATCTTCGTCGTTACTAGCAAAGAAGGACTTGGTTGATCGGCGTTGGAGTTTGATCAACCCTTGGAAGAGTTGAGGCCGATACAGGCGGATTAGATGAATAAGGGTGAACTCGATCCCCTCAGCCTTGCTAGAGAAATAGCGAAGCAAGAGCATTATTCACCAAAAGTATGGGTGGATTTGACCGAGTGTGACTTGGTATCTTTGACAAAAATTGATCACAATTGGATCGAGAGGACCCAACGTTAAGGGATAAGTGTAAACACTTAGAAATCCCTCCACGTAAGTGGTGATGCTCTCCTCGCGGGTGGGGATCTATACCACGACCCCATCCCCCTAACCACAATCCTTTTTCATTGCATCGAGGTGTTTCTCTGTTATCGAATAGATATACCTTAAAGCATGTTCACATCGACCAGGAACATCAGGCGGATTTTCAACAGTGAAGTCTTTCTTTAAGGTGCAAGCGGCAGGAACGACCTCCAGAAGGGCCGGCGCCTTGCCACCGACCGGACAGGAAGAGGAAGAGGAAGTTCCCTCTTTTTTAGGAATGGTTTTTGAAGTTTTTTCCATTAGTTCTGGTTGAGAGTAAAGGAAAGAGATGGTGTTTGATAATTTTTAGTGCTAAGAGGGCGGACAAGCTAGTGGCGAAGGGGAAGGAGATTAAGAGAAGAGAAGATGCGAGGACTTTCAAAGAGGAAGTAAAGTTCCAAATGATATGAGAAACCTTGTATTTATAAGAGATCAGCGACGTTTCGGTCGCATTAGTGGCAGACCACCACAGGCACGCATTTAATGTTTTGGGGAATCGTACTGATAGGACATTTTAGTCACCTCGACCGCTTATGTCACGGGGATGATGTCATTATAAGAGACTCCGTAACTTCGAGGCTCAAATAATTTCCTATCATTCTATTCTAAGAAACGCAGGGACTACATGTATACTGTCAAAATCAGGTACACCCGATTTCATGGGTTCGAGGGGTCACCCCGAGTCCGATTTAAAAAGGAACCAGGCAAGCCCTGTAGATCGAGCTCGAGCCTAATTACAGAGTACAAAGTTCGAAGGTTTGAAGTGCAATGAAAATCGAGGTCGAGTATACCTACCCCGAGATGATTCCATTAGGGGCTTGTAACAGAATAAGCGAGATTCCCGCAGTGGCACAAACATCAAGGCGTGAATTCCAAGAACGGATTTGTACGAATTCGTACTATGCGATTAGACAACTGTACTATTAGATTCCTTACTAAAAATGGAAATGTACCTTATTTATGACTCCTCTATTATATAAAGGGGAGCTCATTCATTTGTAAAGGGCATCAATCATTAGCAAAGGATATACACTCTTACTTTGTCACTCATCTCTCATCACAATTGTTCCTTAGCTTTATTTTCCTTTATTTACTGTTCATATTAGTATACCTCGAGGCCCCCACAGCTCATGGCCGAGACTAGCTCATACACTGGTTTGATCTAACTTGCTTACTTAACTTATACGGTTGTCTTCTTGTTTATCAATCAGTATAGGACTAAATCATGTATCTTTAATACCTCAATACAAATTTAATTGTTACTCAGATTTCAGGGTAAACACTTAGAAAAGGTAAGTAGTGGGAAAGGGAATAGGAGGGAACACAGAGACTTTTGAAAAACTCTCTTTCGATATCAGTAACATAAGTCTTAGTGGAGACAAGTATTTTGATTTCTAATGAGGCATAATTTATTGTTTCACCTTTACTTTTTTTTTTAACTTTTTTTTGTTTGAGAGAAGAGAATTCTAAAAGCTAAAAGCCTGATGAGGAAGATGAAAGAAGGTAACACTATAGCGGTATGAAATTTTTTTGATCCCACTAATAAAATAAATATACTCTTACCATGAGTTTCTCTATTTTCATGGTTTGAAGTTCGAACCTTGAAACCTTTAGTTGAGGAGTGTAGGATTACAACATTCCATCATAATAGCATAAAATCTCAAATAGAGAAAAAAGAAAAAAAGGAAAAATTGAGTGGCTTTACAGCATTTCGTAACGAGCTTACCTGACTAAGATTTCAAAAAATTATGTCGAGATTTTTTTCATTTAATTAGTTTCGTTGTTCATGCAGTCGTCATAATAGGTGTATCAGGTCATGAATCTCATCAAAGTGGACTCTTAGCCACATCAATTTTAGAAACAAATTTTGAGAAGTTTCAGAAACTATATACGGGTGAAACCAAACCTGTGGGATGCCTCGGTTTTCGATGAAGTAAGAGGATCAAGAGACGTGACGGTAAGGAATCGGAATCCAGGCAAGTAGCCCATTGAGCTGGGATCCGGGAAAAATGCCTGCCCTCGAGAATATCGGGGTCATGACCCCCAGGTTCGATTCGAATCCCAAAGACCTCAGAGAGCACTACCAGGATGCTCATCAATCACGACCAATAAAAGGTCGTGATGTCCATGACCAGCCAGATGTCACAGCTTGAATTTCAGCATGTATCAGCAGAAAAAAAGTGATTAGTTAAACGGAAGATTTTTACCTTTTATGGAGTTGTACTTAGGATAAAACTCCCCATCCATATAAAGTGGGCCTGAATATTCATTAGACACGCTGTAACACACATATCAAGTGTATATACTCTTATATTCTCTGTTATTCAAAGTTCTTACTTTTGTTCATCAATTCATCGGTAACATGAGCCCGGGATTGAAGACATGCATTCTATTAAGTTGTTACTAAGTTCTGGGTCACTCCTCTTTATTAGTTTGATTTTATTACGTGAGGATTGTGTTGATAGTTATGATATAGGTAATGATGATTCCAATGATGACCTTGATGTGGAAGCTGAAATTGGTGTTGATTTGCCAAGTAGAATGAAGAGTACAAAGTTAAAATATGATCCATATTGGTGTGGAGAATTTTTCCTTAAACACTCCAAATATGACATTGTAAAAAATAACATGTGTGAGACCTTTAATTCTTAGATAGTTACATCTAGGCACAAGTCAATTATTAGCTTGTTAGAGGACATTAGACATAAAGTAGTTTGAAGACATGTCGATACGAAAACGTTTGTAGAGAGATTATAGACATTTCTCCTATGACAAGGGTGATTCTAGAAGAAAATAAGGAGTTTTCTATGAAATGTGATGTTTTATGATTTGGACTGATGGGTTTGAGCCTGATGATTATGAATACATATATATAGTGAATTTGAGGATAAGAACATGCACTTGTAGATCCCGAAAGTTTAGAGGGATCCCTTGTACACATGCAATATGTGAAATCCATCACCAAGAAGAAGAACCAAACAATTATATGGATCAAGGGTATAGAAAGGAGACATTTCTCAAGACATATCAATACTTTTTTGAACCAATCCCCAACATGAAGTTATGTCCTGTCACTAATAACATACTAATTGAGCCTCCGACACCAAACCCAATGTCAGGTGGGCCCCAAAAAAGAATAAAGGCCAAGGATGAGCCTAAGAAAAAGTATGGCAAGCTCTCTAAGCAAGGAGTTAAGATGAAAGATTCAAAATGTCATCAAGCAGGTCAGAACAAGTTTACCTGCCAATCAAGGGTAAGTTGTAATGTTTTTTACCTTTTTATACACCTCAAATGCTAAATTATATAAGTGTTATACTTGGAATTCTTTTTAGGGTGGAATGGGAGAATCTAAAAGTAGTCAATCAACTCAAGAAACTCAAGAAAGCCAAGGATGTCAAGCAACTCAGGAATCTGCAGCAACTAATACAAGCAGTGGCAGATGAAGAGGAAACAACACTAGATTTGGCAGGGTCCCATTTTCAAATGCACCTCCAGCAACTAATACAAGCACAAGCAGTGGTAGAGGAAGGGGAAACAACACTAGATTTTGATGGGGTGCATTTCTAAATGCACCTCCAGTAACAGCTCCTAGAGAACATATTGTTGGGGTTAAATGAGCAAGGGAAAGAGGTGCTCAATCTGCACCACCATCTAAAGATTAGAAAAGGCCAAAAAATATTTGTTTTGGATGTTACACCAACCCTACAACTGGAACGACTGTCATTAATGTAAGGACTGCGTATTTATAACTTCAATAAGTTATTACTACCATCTGTTATGACTAATCTATATGTTGTTACATGAATTTCAGCCTGGTACTTTAGGTGAGAAAGTTGTATCATATGGGACTAAGGTTGCGAATGATACCAACGCAGTCAATATTAATCTTGGTTTTAAACCTCCTGGGCTTAATTTAAGGCAGAAATGTTATAACTACTTCCTAGCTACAACAACTTATTGCAAACAGGAGAAACCAAATTGGATCTTCATCACCTACCTCTTCAGTTGCAAGTCCATCCCCTCCAGTGCCATAATGCAAAAGAGCATCCACAAGAATGTAGTTGTGTTAGGATTATGCTATTTTGAGTTCATGTATTTTGTTAAGTATCCAGACATGTATAGATTATTGTGTCTTGTTTGAGTCACTAGTTGGCACTACTTTAAGTTATAAAAACTTTAGTTGTTTGGAAATATGACTTGTTGTAAACACTTTATTTGTGAATGCAATTTAAATTCTATTAACAGCCTCAATATTCGTGCTATTTGTTGCTTTTATAACATCATTTGGTAGTCTCAGCAACCTTTGCATCAGTTATGAATGCAATAGCAGTACTTTTTCTTCATAATTTGGACTATATGTTCTTGGTAAATCTGGAGGATGGTAGGCTGCGATGGTTGTTTGTTAAGACTTATCAGTTAAGTTCAAGTTACAACTTCAACATGTTAGCACTTTGAATTCCATATTTGAACTAGTACATAAAACAATGGCAGGGAAATTCTTCATTTCAATAAAATAAGGCCACATGCCAAAATTACATGCAAACAAATTAGATACACCCAAAATATATCAACCACCATTATAAACACAAAATACAGCAGTTAAGACACAAAATACAACAGCTACTTTAACCACCAGCAGAACCACAACAACATCAACGATCGACGACACAGTAGCAAACCCCAATAATTAACATTATTACTATAATAGAAGCCAATTTGTTCCACCATATTCTTGCTCGAGCCCATTCTTCTTCAAAAGTTTTGACCCTTTTCAATAAACCCCAATTAACCATATTCTCTTGGCTAGGAAACTCATCATCAACCCACCTAAAATAATTACATCCACCTTTATCCTTAAAAAAATTGATTCAAACTAAAATCGGGGACAACATACTAAAAATAATTAGTTGTAGTTAATTATCACTTACCTTGTCAATTTTGCATCCATAGAACCTCCTTCCAGATTAGATAGAGACCATGAAGTTTTTAATTGACATTCATGATCATACCGGCATTAATCAGCTCTTGGTGTGAGAGACATTATCCATAATATTGAGAGCTTAAGCCATTCGAACACTCAGGCAAGACTACTTTCAATTTGGAGAGAAGAGTAGAATTTTTAAACCAGAAAATCAAGAAAAGGGAGAAGAACTAAAGCTAGATTTAAGGGAATAGTGAAGAACTAGGGCTGGTAAAAGAGACAAGGGTTTAATTATATAATAGGGAAGGGATGTATTTTAACATTTGGATTTTACCATTGAAATAGTTTTTGTCAGCATATTTTAAATGTTCAAGCACTCAACAGCAGTGATAATCACGTTATTTTTCATGTCGGTCGGACGTGTTAAAATGGTACAGTAAAGCTAAATTAAAAGTGTTCTGGTGGAAAATGACCTAGTTAGGGTGTTCAAGTGGAATTTTGTGATAGTTAAAGTTTCTGTATATGTATTCTTCCACTATTGTATTTTGACTAGTTTGTATAATTAGACGGGGTCCCGAAGGGCTTGGGTGAGAATTGAGATGGCTTCAGACAATTTTTATGTGTTGTTTAGAAGCTAAGGTTCTGATGTGTTGTAGTGCATCACAATCGTAGATCTAGGCTCGCAATGATGGAGAAGATATTGGTCAACCTGTACTTTGTGCTTCATGTTTGTGATTCAATGTAGCATTCGCGATGTGTGTTTTGGAGCTGGCACCTATCTTCTTCTCATTCGCATAGTTTAGTATGCATTCGGAAGGGAGTGGATTCGGGCGGGAAGCTTGGGCATCACATTCATGTGGCTTCTGTCGCATTCGCATAGAGTGGGAGCTTGTTGAGATTCGTGATTGCGAGGGTGAGTTCACGATCTGTAAGAGGATTTGGTCATGTGGTAGACTTGTGCTTCGCGAACTCAAGGCTTTTGT
Source organism: Nicotiana knightiana (assembly GCA_005239525.1). Lineage (NCBI taxonomy): Eukaryota > Viridiplantae > Streptophyta > Magnoliopsida > Solanales > Solanaceae > Nicotiana > Nicotiana knightiana. The sequence continues at coordinate 64,524 of ML390774.1, forward strand.
CATGTTTGCGAAGGTATTGCTGGGCAGGGTACATAACTGTTATATTTTGGGATTTTTACCTATTCTTTCATGTTTAAGCCCTAGACTTGGAGGAGGAAACAATTTCTTGGAGATTTTCATACAAAGCAATAGGATATGTAATTTTTACCTCCTTATGATTATATTTCAAGAATCTACATGGATCTTTACACCTAAAACATGAGGTTTTGAACAAAAATTTGGGGGTTTTGTCAACAATATAAGAGAATATATTTTAAGATTCTGACCATCGATTTGGAATTGGAATTGGAAACTAATTACATATTTAGACTCGGCATATTATGGATCATAAGATATTGATATTGGTTTCGGATTTCGGGCACGCAGGCCCAAATTAATTTTTGCTAACTTTTTGGGAATTCTTCAAAGATCGAAACTTTATGATTTGGGATCGCCTCCTATAGAATTGGTTTACTTCTTTGGATGATGTTGGGCTTCGAATTGCATGACTGGAGGGTTAGAAGGAGGTTTTTACGTGATTTCAAGTTGATGCTTGACTAGGAAAAAGTAAATTTATTGGCTAACCTTGTTAAGAAGGAAACCCCTAGGATTTGACTTGGTTGCTATGTGTTTAAGGTAATGAGTGTGTATATGTTGGGTGGTGAGCGTATATACACGTACCAAGTTTGTAGGGTAGAATTGAGATACTTTGCGTCTTGTTTTGATTATGTACCCATGTTGATTCGTAATTATTTGACTTAGATGACTACATTTTCTCTCTTATTACTGTTAAAGATCATGACTAGTTTTTGATTATTTATTAATGCATGGGAGCTTATTATTGATATGTTGAATTGATTGAATCATCCATTGTCATATAGAAATTTCATGAGCACATATCCTCATGATTATTATTGAGTCCTTTTGCATCTTTTATGTATTAATTCTTACGCATATGCATATGTATTATAGTTGGACACTTGATTGAGAATGAGATTTTCGCATTAAAGGCTAAGTTGTGCGGTTGAAATCCTGTTATGGCACATGTCATGATGAGTGGATATTTGATTATTAGTGTGTTATCAAGCTCCTTTTGCAATTGCATAATGATTCTTTCCTCCGGAGTCAGGTGATTATTCATGTTACATTGAGCCCTATGAGCTTGATCGATACATGAATTCTGTATTGGATTGATACATGGATTTTGTATCGGGTTTTAGTTATACATGAATCTTGTATCAGGGTACATGGATATTGTACTAGTCATGGTAAAATATAGAGTCTTGAGCTTGCATAGACTTGCTTGATTCAATTAGAAGCTTTTATTTAAATGCTAACAGTTGCATGTCACTTATATATATATGCTAGTTGGGAGCCTCAGATCCGTTGATGAAGCATACCATCATCAAGTACCGAATATGGGCAGCGTTTCGATTATCTCTTGAACTAGAAAAATATGATTTATATCTTTAAACTATGCTACATATTTAATGCCGGTTGTTTATAAAGATATTTAAGGCTTCAGTTCCAGGCTCGCCACTACTTTTTTGAGGTTAGACTTGATACTTACTTACTACTGACTGCTATGCTTCTGCATATCTTTTTGTGCAGATCCTCAGGTAGTTCTAGCTGCACCTCATGGATTCAATTTGCATTGCCCGAGTCCCTATCTTTACTTTTCGTATGTCTATTTTCTTTCTCTCATATAGTTTTGATAAAGTATTCATACATGTACTTATTTATTAGTTTCTCATGTACTTGTGTCACCTAGTTATTAGGGGTTATATTGTTTTGGTCGTGTTCAGGCCATGTTATTATTGTATCAAATATTACACTTTCCTGAGATCATTCCTTTATTTGTTTATTATGTGACTATGTAATTAACGGAATTTGGATTATATTTCATGATTGTTAGTGGCTTTCTTATCAAGTATGGCTAGGCGCCATCACCGCTTGAGGTGGGATGTTGGGTCGTGACAAGTTAGCGTTAGAGCTCTAGGCTCTAAGGGTCTTATGAGCATGAGCTGGTCTAATAGAGTCTTGTAGATTAGTACATAGACATATGTACTTTTCTTCGAGAGGCTATAGGATGTTAGGAAATTTCACTTTCTTGATTCCTTATCTTACGACTTTATCTCGGCTTGAAGTCGTTATCTTCGGTTCCCTCCTACTTGTTTGTACGCGATGTTGAGCAATCGATATTAGTTGACATACAACGATTTGTGTGGTGATATTACACCTGTGGTGTGGGATGTTTTTCCCTGTCTTGAGGGCTTACTACTATCATTGTATTGTGGAGGGGTTCCTATCTATAGCCGTCCAATGCTGGTGTTGAACACGTGTTCAAGGCCTTACACAACATATTGCTATGCCTCACAGACTAGTTTGGGTAAAGTTTTAATGCAAAATGGTAGGGTGATTGCTTATGTGTCGCGATAGTTGAAGCCCCATGAGACGAACTATTTGGTTCATGATTTCGAGTTTGGTGATGGGAATTTGGGCTATGATAGTTCCGGCCTTCGTTTATTGATTCTTGAGATTGGGCATCTCTAAGCATAATGGAGTTATTGCTTGTGTGGTTGCGCATTTATCTTTGTTTGAGCCCATCAGAGCTCATTGGTGTGATGATCTACATTTTCTTGTCCTTAGGGACACAGTGTGTAGGGTGGTGCGAAGGAAATTGTCCTTAGTGTGTCAGATTTTGTGTTTTCAGTATTAATGGTTTGACGGAGATGATCCTTGAGGAGGTTCGTAGTTGTGGTATTTTTGTCATGCGGATGATACATAGATGTAGCGTGATTTGAGGCAGCATTATGGGTGGCAAAGATGGAAAGGGGTATTATTGGACATGTTTCGCGGTGGTTGATTTTTTAGCTGTTCAAGTATGAGCAGTAGAGGCCGGGTGGTTTGCTTCGGAAGATGGCTATACCTGAGATGAAGTAGGAGAGTATTATTATTGATTTTCGGTAAGGTTTCAACGGAACTCAATGACGTTTGCTGATATTTGGAACATTGTGGACAATGGACTAAACCTATGCATTTCATTCTGGTGATGACTTCTAACATTTTGTAGAGTTGAATTTGACAATAAGGGTTGTTTGAACTATAAAATGGAATTGTGAATTCTTAATTATTAACTTGGTGTATTACATGGTCTTAGTTTGTAATGTGTTGATGGATGTTCGGTTGGTCATTGATGAAATGAAAAAGATACTTGCAGCTTGTGTACGAGTATATACTCGGGAGAATCAATTGATTACACAGTGGTGGTGCTCATGGAAAGGTCATAGGAATATTTGAGCCTACACAGGTGGGCTATCTCCTGTGAGAAGGTTAGTGGTTATATGATTTCTTATGAGGTTTCTATGAAGAGTTTTACCTTCTATCTAGGATGTATGTACTATGATGTAAGTTTAGATCATTTAAGATAGATGGAACGACTGCCACGAGATTGAGTATGCATTTGGACTGATAATTTGGGATGTGTAGTGGAACATAAACTTATGAGAAATTTATCTGAGTAATAGATTCATGGTAAATAAGGAGGAATGGTCATTGTGAGTTCTTGAGTTGTATGATTATGTCTTAAAACCAAGTGATGGAACCTACCATCGACGATTAAATCACATGGTCATATATTGTTCTAATCCAGGATTTCGATGCGCTTGTAGATTAGTTATGGCTTAAGGATGATGCATTCTGAATTGATTCGGGAAAGGAATTCGCTGGAGGCGTGTTATATTTCATGTGATTGTTATATGGAGGTTGTGTACTGGCTCAGGTTTGATAGTCCTCTATGGATGTAGTGTATAAACGGAAAGGATGCATTAGGTTTTTCTTTTGGAGTATCCATGTGCGGTCAGAGCACTAGTCATTCAGTATTATTGGCTATGTATCCGAGTCTAGGTCAGAGTGGGTAAATCTAGAGGTTGGTTCTAGTCGGTTCGAGATTTGAGATGTGGTACCTAAGGATTTTTAGATTCATTATGTGGCTGAGGAGTTAAAATTGATGTTGCACTGCGAAAGAGACTTGGAGAATTTTTGCATCATTTTCAGTTCTGCGAGGCAGATTTTGAGAGATGAAATAAATAGATTTAGATTCATGGAAGGTCTCTCACGAGCAAATATTTATGTTTAAGGTACTATTCGCTATATAAGAGGGAATAAAGTGGCTTGCGAGTCTTAGAACGGCGGGATTTCATGTTGGGATCACTTGGGATGAGTCTTGATTGAAGTCAATAGTGTACCATAAAAGAAAAGTGTTGTCTTGAAGGTGTTCATGAGTAATCTAAGAAAGTTAGGTCCGTTTAGCGATGGCTTGGGTTAGCTTGGTAATAGAGATGACCGATTCCATTGGTATAATAGAGCTTATCAATATTTTTTTTCGTAACACTTATAGGTTTTGGCAGTCTGCGTGACTTGGTTGACGTAGACAAATTTAAATCTGATGGCTTGGTTATGTGAAAATTGATTTCGAAGAGTTTGTGGTGAATTTTAGCCATGACATCCAATTTTTTTCTTCTATAGGCATAGGAAGTTTTTTGCATGTTGCATTTTTTTCCTGAATTGAGATTTGTGAAGGGTTTCTAGTCGATGAAGTGTGTGTCTTATTCGCGATTTCGGATTGATAATGGGATTCTTGTATTTTCTTGTTGTGGCAAGATGGAGGCTTGACTAATACTACAAAGTTCGCGTGGGTAGTAACCATGGATGTTCAATTTTTTTTTGCTACTTGGTGCGGAATGTTTATGATAGTATTTCTCATAAGGTGATTGTGTAAGAGCCAGGTGCAGTCATTTAAGTGTGAGAGATAGAGATCTAGTATGGAGGTTTTTGTATTCTCGAGAGTTAGAGATTTGATATTTGTGGAGCCAGAATACTACATTGGTTGCGAGCTGTAAAAGTGTATTAAGGGTTAGACACCTGATTGTATGCGTCATTGATGAGGTCATTATGGATTTTTTGAGGTTATTTACCTATTTTGGTTTGATCTGAATCATTTTGGGTCCTATTGGTAGGCATAAAGAGAATGAGTAGTCTATACTAGATTGGATTTTCTAACTCAGCGCAGCTTTTCTGTGCGTGTGTCATCGGGGCAAATAGATGTCATTCCTACCCTGGTCTATTTCATGTGTTACTCTCTTATGCTATGATGGGTTGTGAGACGACTTGATTACTCACGCACATATTCTGGCCATGTTTGTGCCTTATGGTGATATAGGAGCGAATGGCTCTTGATATGTTGATTTGTTTATTTCACAACAGTTGTGATGGCCTTTTCGTAGAACTCTAAGCTATTGGACCTCCCTTGGTTATGTTTATTCACTGTATGTGCTTGTTGTTGATACACGTGTTTGGTGAGCATGAGGATTTTGGCTCAATGAGTACTCTCATGTGGAGCACTGTATGATGATTGGATCGGGTTGCACGTCGCAACAACATTATGTTTGGATAAGATTTTTGGTGCGTACTTCATTTATTTTATTTCTACCTTGTTGGATGAATTCTTAGAATTTTTCTTTTGTGAATGTATCTATCAGTTTTATTGGACAGTTCGCTCATTTGGTTTTCTTTCCATTATTGTATACATTGGGGTTGTTGTTTGTGTGGTGCACGGATTGCGTCATATGCGGTCTAAGGTGGCATTTGGTGTGGCATGTCGATTGGACAACTGTGTTGGTTGGGACGAGATTTTTAGACCTAAAATTAGTGCTGTCGAATTTGGATACGCAGTGTTTAGAAAAAGTATGTAATTAATCAGCTCAAGATTTAGCCGTGGCTCTTGTCGAGCGAGAGAAATCCACAACTTGTTAATTTGATATGTGGTTATGAGTTTCTACAAGTTTATTTTCATCATTAAAATGTTGCAAAGATTTGGATCAAGGTTCTATTTGATATGAGGTATAATACCATGTACCAAATTAGGTAATGGGCAGCTACTGTGTTTAGTAGATATTTCTATGAGTGTATAAGTTTTGGGGTACGTCGTATATTGGGGGTACATTTATGGTTGATACAACTATTCAAATTTGATACAATGAATTTATGGAATAATCAGATCTAAGAGAGAGATCTAGATGATGAAATTTGGTTTTTAGGATTGTAAGTTATGGTTGAAGGAAGAATCTTCAGTCAGAGTGTGTTAATGGACTTATATGGATTAATGTGGAATGGATCACTCAGGGGTGTGCGTATGATGAACTTATGTAGCTATTTGACAGCTTTGGGATGATTTTTAGCACGTTCGAGGATGAATGTATGTTTAAGGAAGGGGGGGGGGAGAATGTAACGATCTGACAGGTCGTTTTGAGCTTATGCATTTTGTCCAGCAGCTTGAGACCTTGAGTAGATTCATATTATGCATTATGGCTTGCGTGTATGATTGGTTTTGACTTTTGAGTTGTTTGGAGTTTATTAGGTAGAGAAATTCTTAATTGTAAAGCTTTAATTTGGAAGATTTCACTAAGCTTCAATTTTGAGTAAACAACTTTGAAACCAGGATTTGATGGTTTCAATTGGTTTGCATGGTAATTTTGGACTTGGTCATGTGTTCATAAGTTTTGGCTCGATTTGTCAAAAGTTGGCAATTTGAAGAATTGGAGAGTTCATAAGTTTGACCGAAAGTTGACTTTGGTATTACCAGAGTTGGATTGTGGTCTTGAGACCTTGGATAGGTTCATTTAGTTGGTTGAAACTTGTGTAAGGTTTAGTTATGATCTAAAATGCCCGAGTGCAATTTGGAATGCGTTCGACACTATTGGAATGTTTGAAACTTTAGAGAATGATTTTAATCTTTAATTCATGATTTTGATGTTATTTGCAGTGTTTTGAGCCTTTGGATAAGTTTGGATATTGTATTCGACTTATTAGTATGGTTGGACGGGGTCCTGATGGGCTCTAGTGTGATCTGGGGTGATTTTAAACCATTTATATGTGTTTTGGAGCAACTGAGTTGTTGGTGTGTTGCAGTGCATCAAGATCGCGGAGCTAGGCTAGCAATCGGAGAGAAGGATCTTGGCTAGCTCGTATTTGTGATTCGCATTTAGGGTTTAGTGTTGCATTCGCGATGTGTGTTTTGGAGCTGGAAGTTGTGTTCTTCACGTTTGCAGAGTTTGTATGAGTTTGCGAGAGAGTTGAGTAAGGCGAAAAGCTTGGGCATCGCAGTCGCGTGGCTTCGGTCACATTTGCGTATAGTAGGGGCTAGTTGAGATTCACAATCATGAGGGTATGTTCGCGATCATGTAGGAGGCTTTGGGCTGCTGGCAAACTTTTGCTTCGCGAATGCGAGGCTTGGGTCATGTTCTCGAAGGGTATTGCTAAGCAGATACATAAGTATTATATTTTGGGGTATTTGCCCATTCTTTCATATTTTGAGACCTAAACTTGGAAAGGTCTGATTTTTTACGGAGATTTTAATAGAAGGTAAGTGATATCTTCCTATTTGTGGTTATATTTTAAGAATCTATATGTATTTCTACACCTAAAACATGAGATTTTGAAAGAAAACTTGTGATTTTTTTCTACACTTTAAGAGAGTGTATTTCGGGGTTTTTGTCATCAATTTTGACCCAGGTTTGGAAAGTAATTATATATTTGGACATGAAAATTATGGTTCATTGGATTTTGATATTTGTTTCGAATTTCGGACACGCGGGCCAGGGTTGACTTTTATTGACTTTTTGGAAATTCTTCAATGATCGAAGCTTTTATTGACTTTTTGGAAACTGACTTCCTTTGATGATGGTGGGACTGGATTTGCGTGATTGGAGGATAGAACGGGGTTTTAATGCGATTTTAGATTGAAGTTATCCTAGGAAGAGGTAAGTTTCTTGTCTAATCTTTTTAAGAGGGGAACCCATAGGATTTGACTTAGTTTCTATGTGTTTAAGGTATTGAGGGTGGTGTATATGTGGGGTGGTGAGTGTATATACAAGTACCAAGTTTATATCATATCCGGAGGTAGAATTGAAATAATTTATGCCTTATTTTGACTATGTACTCATCTTGATTCACGATTATTTGGCTTATATGACTACATACGTGTCACGACCCCAAATCACAACTGGCCGTGATGGCGCCTATCGTGATACTAGGCTAGCCAATTTACTGAAAATAATGAAATAATTTTCTTTTCCATTTAATACATCAAATATCCAAAGTTTTCATAATAATTCTTTTCTTAAGAATTTTAAAAACAATAAAAATTATTAGAACATCTAAGCACAGTCCCAACATCTGGAGTCAACCGTCATGAGCATCTAAGAGATGATACAGTCTAATACAAATCCTCTACTACAACAACTCTGGGAAGTAAAGTAAAAATGGCAGGGTAGTAAGGAGAAAGAGTAGGCTGCGGACGCCGAGCAGCTACCTCACGATCTCCGAACAGTACTCCAAATGGGGTAGCTCAACTATCGCTCTTCCCCGGTACCTGAATCTGCACACAAGGTGCAGGAAGTAACGTGAGTACGCGAACTCAGTAAGTAACCAAAGTATCTAAAAACATGAGTGAAACAACGAGCATTTAAACTTTATAGTTTCATAAAAATAAGTACCAGTAAAGGTAATAGATCAAGTAAAGAGTCCACATTTACCAAATATTTTACAAAACTTCAGTTTTCCCTTTTTAAACTTGTATGAAACATTAGTCAACATTTATCAAAGAGGCTCCATGTAAAGAATAGTGAAAACAATAGTTTCATAAAAGTATTCGCCACTCGGGCACAGTGTAGCTCACAAATAATGCCTCTCGGGCAAGCCTATTTGTCACTCGTGACTCTGCTCTCATAAGTCAATGCTCAAACTCAGCACTCTCACTCATCAGGTACCATATAACAACTGTTGCGGTGTGCAGCCCGATCCAATATGTATATATATATATATATATATGCGGCACGCAGCCCGATCCATATATAATGTATATTGTTGCGGCGTGCAGCCCGATCGATAATAGTCGACTGCGCTCGCTGGGGGTGTACAGACTCCTGGAGGGGCTCCTTCAGCCCAAGCGCTATATTGCTGCGGCATGCAGCCCGGTCCAATATTTATATTGTTGTGGCGTGCACCCCAATCCATATATAATATATAATCTATACTGTTGCGATGTGCAGCCCGATCCATATGTAATATATAACATATCTATTGTTGCGGCGTGCAGCCCGATCGATAATAGTCGACTGCGCTCGCTGGGGGTGTACAGACTCCTGGAGGGGCTCCTTCAGCCCAAGCGCTATATTGCTGCGGCATGCAGCCCGGTCCAATATTTATATTGTTGTGGCGTGCAACCCGATCCATATATATAAGATATATTGTTGTGGCGTGCAGCCCAATCCATATATAATATATAATCTATATTGTTGCGATGTGCAGCCCGATCCATATGTAATATATAACATATCTATTGTTGCGGCGTGCAGCCCGATCCATAATTATCTTCTCATACTCAGCTCTCGCCTCATTACATATAAATTACTGCGGCGTGCAGCCCGATCCATAACTATCCTCACATAATCGGCTCTCGGCCTCACTCAGTCATCCTCACAAGCCACTCGGGCAATTCATCTCAACTCACGGGACTTAGCCCAAAATAATTCTCAAAGTTTCAAAACAGTGTGATAACAGTGAAAATAACAACAAGTGGTAAACATGACTGAGTTCACAGATGCTCTATTAGGATAGTGTGAGAATAGTGTAAAAATACCCCCTAAGGGTCTAAACAGGTCAGCATGAGGCCCCAAACATGGAAAATACCCCTTAGAGTCTAAACAGGTCAGCACGAGGCCCCAAACATGGCTCACAGCCCATAAACAAGTATAAACTTCTGAAATACAGGATATCGCAAGGTTTCAAATCGAATACGCGGCTTAATAGTCCCTACGGGGCGGACCAGGTCACAATCCCTATCAGTGCACGCCCACACACTCGTCACCTAGCATGTGTGTCACCTCATTTACCAAAAGAACATCAAATACCGGGGTTTCTTACCCTCAGGTTTAGAGTTACAATAGTTACTTACCTCAAAACAGCCCAAAAGCTACTCTGCGATGCTCTTTCCTCTCGAATCGGCTCCCAAATGATCTGAGCCTATCACAATTAGATCAATAACATCAAAATATGCTAGGGAGACGAACCCCAATCGAAAATTATCAAAACTAGGCACAATTTCTGAAATTGGCCAAATCCGGCCCCCGGGCCCACATCTCGGAATCCGATAAAAATTATATCACAAGAATCCTTAACCTCCCACGAGTCCGTACATACCAAGAACATCAAAATCGGACCACAATTGCCGACTCAAATCACCAAAAGAATTTCCGAATTTTTCCTCCCATTTTTCCCAAATTTTCTACTTAATTCCTCAAATTGCATGGTGAAAATCAAGACAAATTACTGAAATTGAACAAAAAATGATTGAAGAACACTTGCCACAAGAATCCCACTGAAAATCTCGTCCAAAATCTCCTTCCCCCGAGCTCTCAAATGCCAAAATGAGTTATGGCCAAGAACCCCCAAAATTTGAACTTAAACTGTCTGCCCAGACTTTTACTTTGTACGATCGCAGAAGAAGGTACGCGATCGCGAAGAACAAAATGCTGCCCAACCAAACTAACTTTATGGGATTACAGAAACACCTATGTGATCGCGTAAGAACACTTCTCGCAACAATGCAATCGCGACCAGCTCTATGCGATCGCATAGAGCAAATTTCATCACCTCACTGCCACTCCAAGTCCTACTACGCGAACGCAAACATTTCCACGTGAAATCAGTGACCTCTCTGCTCTACCCTTCGCAATCGCACTTCTACCTACGTGATTGCACTTCACAAAATTCGCCTGGCCCACACTTACTCTACGCGATCGCGGATGAACTCACGCGGTCGTAATGAACAGATCACTGCTGCTAAAACACCAGAAAAACCAACAATCTCCCAAAGACCAAAAATGTCTGTTTGAGAATCCGAAATACCCCTGAGGCCCCCAGGACCTCAACCAAACCTACCAACATATCCCATAACATTATTCAAACTTAGTCTAGCCTTCAAAACACCAAAAACAATGCAAAAACACCAAAATCACATCAGATTCAAGCCTGTGAACTTGGAAATTTCTAAATTTCACCAAAGATGCCGAAACCATCAAAAACACGTCTGATTGACCTGAAATTTTGCAAACATATCCAAAACGACGCTACAAACCTACTCCAACTTTTGGAATTCCATTACGACCCTGATAGCCTATTTTCCACTACCGACCGGAAATCGCCAAAAACTAACTTTCGCCAATTCAAGCCTAATTCTACACCGGACATCAAAACCACATTCTGAACACACTCTTAAGTCCCAAATCACCCAACGACGCTATCAGAACCATAAAATCTGCATTCCAAAGTCGTTTACCAATAAGTCAACTTCTGGTTGACTTTTCCACTATTGAACCAAGATAAGAGACTAAGTGTCTCCTTTCTCTCCAAAAATCGCTCTGAACCCGAGCCAACCAATATAACATAATGTAATGAAGTTGAACCACATATAATGAAGCAGAAACAGGGGAAATGGGGCTAAACTCTCAGAACGACCGATCGGGTCGTTACAATACGCTCTCTTATTCATGCTAGACATCATGTCTAAGTTTTTGATTATTTATGAAGGTATGAGAGCTTATTCTTGATATGTTGAATTTATTGAATCATCCGTAATTGTATAGAAATATTATGAGCACATATTCACATGATTATTACCGAGTCCTTGTGCATCTTTTACCTATTAATTCTTGAGTATATACATACGTATTATAGTTGGATATTTGAGTTGCACTGAGATTGTGGCACGAAAGACAAGGTCGTGCGGTTGAAATACAATTATGGCACAAGACCCCTCCACAAACCTTCTGTAATGCCCAGCTAAGCTCAATAAATTGTGAATCTCTGTCAGAGTTGTAGGTTTAGGAAAATTCATCACAACTGTAATCTTCTGAGGATCGACCTTGATTCCATTGCTAGAGACAACATGCCCCGAGAAAGTGATAGACTCAAGCCAAAACTGACATTTCGAAAACATTGCATATAACTTGTGCTGATATAGAGTCTGCAAAACTGCCTTGAGATGGTCGACATGGTCCTCTCGACTTCGTGAGTACAAAAGAATGTCGTCAATGAACATAATCACAAAAGAGTCGAGGAAAGGCTTGAAGACTCAATTCATAAGATCCATGAAAGTTGTTGGAGAATTTGTTAGCCCGAAAGATATCACTAGTTTTTACCCTTGAAATCGGATAAAAATTGAATATGTAAGTGGTTTTAAGGATATGAAGATTAACTTCACACAAAGTGCTAAATTAGGTTGTACTTGAAATAAACAATGATAAAGTAAATTCAAATCACACGAATTCAATAGTTACAGTCTTTGGAGGTCAATCACACTCGAACCTGATGCATTTCGATCGGTATCAAGATACGAATAAGATCTTAAAGAGAAAAATAATATTGTATTGATTTGGAATGCGTGTTACATATCTTAAACAAATTATCAGACCCCCTTTATATAGTGGAAGAGTCCTATTTTAGGACAATTCTATAAAAGGTAAAAAATCCCTTGATCTGGTGATTGCCGGTTCCTTATTGATACGTGCCGAGATTCTCGTCGTATTATTCCACCGGTCACAGATATTTCGGTCATCTGTTATTTATGCTAATAATGTTTCTTCGAGCTCGTTCAGGGTTAGGGTCGATTGTAGGATCACAGACTCAATGTTCTCGAAGACAAGCGTTCTGACCCCGGGTTCTAGCCTGGTGGGGCTTGGGGTCGATCTTCAGTCCTTTATTGCCATGTTCCGAGCTTGGTTTACTATGTCATAGGCAAGCCCGATTTCGACCGTATACAACTAGAAACTCAAAGTGCCCATAATGAGTCCTGAAAGCTATTTGTTGAAAATCCTGCTCCCTGACTTCAATTGGTGATAACCCGATCTTTAATCGATCTTGCAGAAGTACTTAGCACCTTGCAGATGATCGAACAAGTCATTTATCCTTGGTAGCAAGTGATTATTCTTGATTGTGTCCTTGTTGAGTTACCGATAGTCGATACACATCCTCAATGATCGATCCTTCTTCATCACAAAGAGAATCTCTGTGCCCTAAGGAGAAACACTTTCTCGGATGAAACCCTTCTCTACCAAGTCTTTCAACTGCTCAGTTCCTTCAATTATTCCAGAGCCATTCTATATGGTGGAATTGATATAGGTTGCGTGCCTGACAATACATTGATCCCTAAGTCAATCACCCTATCTGGTTGGATTCAAGGAATCTCAACAGGAAAGACCTCTAGAAATTCATTCACGACTGGAACAGACTTAAGTGTCGCTGCCTCAAAATCACTGTCCGTGACTCGGACCAAATGGTAGATACATCTCTTATTGATCATCTTCGCGACCTTAAGGTAAGAAATAAACCTACCCTTTGGCACAACATCATCCCCCTTCCAATCAATGATTGGCTCATTTTTAAACTCAAACCTAACGGTTCTAGTTTGGCAGTCAAGCTTGGCAAAACATGAGTGAAGCCAGTCCATCCCTATTATCATATCAAAATCCACCATCACCAGTTCAATGATATCGGTCGTGGTGTCTCGACCATGCACTATAATAATACAATCCCTATAAACTTGTATGGTCATAATAGACTCACCAGCTGGAGTAGACACGGAGAACAGCTCATAAAGTAATTCTGGTTCTATCCCGAATTCCATAGAAGCATAAGGAGTGACATATGATAATGTGGAACCAGGATCTATAAGAGCATACATATCATGAGATTGAACAGTCAGTATACTTGTGACGAAATCTAGAGAAGCCTTTGAACTCTGCTGGCCTCTCATATAATAGAAGCTATATGGTCCTCCCTAACCCTGGGTACCAACTTTAGCTGCACCACGCCCTTCGGGTGCCGGAGTACCTCGAGCCGGAGGAGGTGCTGAAGAAGTAATAACTATTGAACTGGTCGATTGAGGCATACCCCTATCGGCACTCTGATGGGACGAAGGCAACTTCTCAGAATATGGTCCCCAAGACCACACCTGCAGGATATGGAATGGTTCATATAGAATACCCCTGAGTGCATCCTTCCCCGCCTAGGACTTGAGGGCCTCTGTTGCGATTAGAATGTCCCGCTTGACTAACCCTACTGATAAGATCCCTTGTGGCCCTGAGTGGGCCTAAAGTGACTCCACTACAGCTGACATAGACCTAATGATGGTGAACTAGCTAAAGACTGAGAAAGAGAATGTGATGGTCTAGATGACCCTCCCCTAAACATCACCTTTCCACCATTACCACAAATCAAAGAACCACCAAAGTCGCCCGCGGATTGGGCCTTACTATCTCGCTGCATTCTGTTCTTCAATCTTTGGACCTCCATTGCTTGAGAAAATGCCACCATCTTCACATAGTTGTTGCGACTAAACACATTCACGCAAGTATACAGGGTCGTCAAGTAATAGAGTAGTGAGTAGAGTATCGTTCCCACGAGGATTATGATTAACTTCTAACTGATTCAAACTCAAATAACTTATCTATTCAAGAGATTCCTCACAAAATGTAAAGTGACTAATTCATTACCTAAAACTATCAAACAATGAAATAACTAGGAATCAACAACAAGACTTAAGCAATTTTGTATAACAATCAATAGAAGATGATATTCCAGGGTCACAGGTTAGCTAACAATAGTGTTGTGTTCTTGGCTTAAAATGACTTATTGATTTATGATGATTGTTTATTGACAAGGTTGATACTACTCGTAATAATATATCAAATTCTTACTCACTTATTCAAGATAATTTAATGCCTATATGTCTATGGAATTAACATTAACAATAATGCATGTACAGTTGTATTTCAACCAAGCAAGGCAATTCGGTACATTTCTATCCTAATTGCGTATCCGTTCCCCGATGCACGGGTTTAAGAATCGGCTCTGTTTAATTCTATATGCAATCTAGAATTCCCACTTTCGATTTCAACTCTAGATTCGTAAATAGTATTTCACTGTTAGCTACTCAGCAAAATAATTAAGAACAGAATTAAATATACAACCCAATATGATAAATCAAATTCGTCAATTTAAACTTCAAATATTAGCATTCATGTATCACCCATGACCCTAAAAATAGGGTTCTTAGCCACTCATGTTAATACAATCATCAAAAATAATATTTTCAAATATGAAGTCAATGAACAGTTGAGGAAGAATTGCTCAAATCAGTGCTCCCGAGTGTTTTGTACATTTTTTTCTCTCTCAAAGTCACGTCATCTTCTTCAAAATAGGTTTAGGTTGGCTTTTATATGAGTTGGGGCGTCTTGGGGTTGAAATAACCGAGTCCTGGTTGAAATAGGACAACTTGCATTTTGAGCGTCCAGGGCAGCATGGGGCGCTGGCCCTGGCGCTCAGCTTCACAGCAGTCGTAAAGTGCACCACATGCAGCACCCCACGCTGCCTATGGCCCTTAAATTTCACTTTCGCCTTTTCTTCGCAATTTTGCTCCAATTCGCGCTCTTTCGTCCCAAATTGTATCTGAATGATTCCTACACATAGAAATATCACAAATTAGCACAAATCATCATATTATACATCTCAAATCTTTGAGACATAAGAAAAACGTGAGGCAATATATATCAAAATATGCATACATTAAGCCAATTATCAACACCCCACACTTAGACTCTTGCTCATCCTCGAGCAATGGAACTATAATAACACACCAAGACGTACCTATCATTATGAAAGAGCACTTCACAATTAATACAAACAAACACCCTACATTTTGACTATGATCAATATCGGCAATTAAGCATGAACACATGAATTTCACATTCTTCCCGTTTTTAAACTATCCCAAGTATACACAATGCTATTCAGCTAACTTAAGAAACCTCTCCACAACCACCTTACCTGAAAAAATGACTTGTTACCACTAAGAATCCTCAACTCACGCACTCACCCAACAAAAGAAAGTGTACAACATCACCAATACATCATAAGACCAAGTGCCCTCATCACAAACAAAAGAGTGATTATAAAAGTAGTACACACATTCAAATATGTCATTGAGCATAAATTAAGGACAACACACAATTGAACAACATTCACTCACTCTCGCAAAAAGTTCATGTGCATCCCGTGTTCGTACCATAAGCTTGATCGTAGTCTACATCTCTACTAATCTAAGCTAGCCAAATCTAGGATCAATTAGGACTTCAAGGTTGTAATGTAGACTAAGAGATGAGTAGGATAAATTTAGGAATAGTGACTAACCCTCCTAACCACTTTAATACACCACACTCACAAATCAAGCGCATTTTCTTTTCAACCTATTCACTTGTCATACACCATATATAACATAGCCCTCTTTTAAATTAAGCACCTCTATGGTTTCACTAGCACGAGTTAGAAGAATTTGGAGGTGTGTGTCTTTCCACATTATTTAAACTTTTATTTGCTTTTTCTTGCAAAATGTTTCCCTTTTTGTTTCTTTTCTGTTTGTTCACACATTCCATACATTGAAGTTCATAGGCTAATGACCTTTTTTCACAATTTTAGTGCACCTTAAGGGACCTTCCATGGTTCCACTCGAAAGACACTTCCCAGTCTCTCACCTTACTTCTTTTAGTGACTAAGTGACTTAGAAGGTAAAAATCACCAATCTCAAATTAAGAATAAAATAGGAGTATGGATTATAATGTTGGTGCCAAGGAAGCGGTTTATAGGCTCAAAAGGGCTAGCAAATGGAAAATTTTATTTGTCAGTGACAAGAACCTTTATGGTCAAGCAAGAAACGCCTACGTCATCTCCTAGACTAGCACAATGTAATGATTTCGCGTTGATTAAAATATGGGGCAAATTATAGACTAGACAGGATAGCATAGAATATCAATAATCCTTACACACACATGGCACTTGACTCACTCAAGATGGTTCAGTGCGACTCTCAAGTCAAGCAAGCTTAGCAAGTTGAGAATTTTTAAGCAACAATGCACTAGGTGGAATACAAGTCAACCAACTGAGAAAAAGGCATCAAAGAGTAGGCGACTTAAATTTCTTGGATTACAATTCAAATAAAATATGCAGGAAGACGGAGTTCATGCCGTAACTTAACTTTCCAACACCAAACATGTCAATAGGTACCTCAGAGCACCTCAGTTTTCTCCCTTATCCTACTCCTAAAAAACACTCGGTTCGCTGAACCCTTGGAAAAGAACCGGCATCCAAAGAAAAACCAAGGGATACTACCTACTATCCTTAAAAAAATCTTTTTCGTTTTCTTCACACACTCCATACATTGAAGTTCATAGGCTAGCGACCTTTTTTCACAATTTTAATGCACCTTAAGGGACCTTCCATGGTTCCACTCGAAAGACACTCCTCAATGTCTCACCTTAATTATTTTAGCTACTAAGTGCCTTAGGGGTTAAAGGTTCACAAATCTCGAGTTTAGAACAAAATAGGAGTACGGCTTGTAATGTGGGTGCCAAGGAGACGGTCTATAGGCTCAAAGGGGCTAGCAGCAGGAAAATTTTATTTGTCAGTGACAAGCACCTTTATGGTCAAGAAAGAAACTCCTACTCATCTCCTAGACTATCACAACTTAATGATTTTGCTTGATTAACTCACGGGGCAAGTTCTAGACTACACAAGATAACAGGCATAGCAAGTTGAGAATTTTTAAGCAACAATGCACTAGGTGGCATACAAGTCAACCAACTGAGAAAAATGTGTCAAAGAGTAGGCTATTTAATTTACTTGGGCATTACAATTCAAATCAAATATGCAGGAAGACAAAGCGCATGCCATAACTTAACTTTCCAACACCAAACATGTCAATAGGTACCTCAAGAGCACCTCTGTTTTCTCCCTTATCCTACGCCTAAGAAAAAATAAAACAAAACACCCGGTTCAAGCTACACCCTTGGAAAAGAAACGGGGTCCAAAGAAAAATCAAGAGATACTACCTAACTATCCTAAAAAAACAAACAAAAAACCTTTTTGGTATTTTTAATCAGACTTTAATCCCTCAAAAAAATTGTCCAACAGATCCATCGTTGGGAAAAGTACAAGCTTTTTCTGATTTCTTTTCTTTTCTTTTTGATCTAGCTAATTATACTATGTTATTCTTAAACTAAGATAAAAGGTAATAATAAAAAAACAAAACAATAACACTAAAAAAATTTTATTCAATTACAATTCAAGGAGTATTTCCCCACCCCACACTTAAACAATGCATAGACCCGATGCATAATAAATTCAAAATAGAGTAAGATGGAAATAAAGAAATCCCTGCTAGTCAGAGTCTGTCTCCTCGGGATGCCCACCAGCTGCGGCTATGGGCTCATCATCATCACCTAAGGGTACCAAAGCTATTGGCCCCACAACTTCGTCATCATCTGTATCCTCATCATCTGATCCCCTGTGAGTGTTTTCATCCTCGGACGGATTAATGGGACTACCTTGTCCTATGCCCAACATATCATTGGAAGAACTGGAGATATCATTTCTCAAGTGCATGCGCTCCTCATCTGACACCCCTAGCCTGCTCATTATAACATTGAGGGAATTGTAAAGATACTTGTTGAAATTTTCGTCCCTCTCATTCCTAAAAGCCTGGGTGAGCTCTGATGTGGACTCTAGCAGGGATGTGATGTCTAACAATGTTGTGGGTGCCTCCACTACCTCATCATAGACAGGGTACTCCGCTACCCCACGAGATAGCATGTATTGCGTTAGAATGTTTCCAAAAAAAAAACCTTTTGATCCTCCCTTCAAAACGGGTGCGAGCCATTTCCCCATGCATGAGCTCACCCACATTTAGGGGTCTCTTGGTCATCAAAAAGTAGATCAAGCAAAATCGAGCTGGAGTGCACTCATTGTTATGCTCAACAGGCACTAATCGAGCATGCACAAAGACCTTGGTCGTCTTGTTGAAGTCAAACCGGAGCATCTCAAGGTGAATGTTTCCCTTTGTCCGCGTCCACTTCGCATTAGAATCAACTCCACAAGTGTGTGACGTATTTCCTGGTAGCATGGAATTTTGACAAAATTTCGTAGCCTCCATTGATTAGGGATATCAACTCCCAAGAAGCGACACAAGGCTTGCCTATTCATTGGAATTTCCTTTCCTATGACCCGTGACTTGTCCAAGCCCTCATTCGAGTTGGCATATTACTCTCATACCATGCTCAGATTTGCAGGGCCCGGACATTCGAGGAGCTTATCCATCTTCTTTTCTACCAATATGGCAAGTACATATGGGAAGTTCCGTTCTAAGGCCTTTACTTTAGTCCCCATTTCGGAGACATATCTCATACATGGAACAAAAGTATCATGCCATTTGATGGAGCCATCTCGAATTAGTTCCACCAAAGGCCTTGGTTGCCTCGTCGACTCGCTAGCAAATTGCTTTCCCTTAGCTTTTCGGAAAGAACTCTCGCCTTGCTTGCACTACTTGAGAGGGGGAGTAGTAGTGGAGGACTTCCCCACCCCTTTTACTTTGGCAGCACCATCATGAGCCATAGCAACCTACACACGATAAACACAAAGATGAGAATAGATCAAGAAATTTCACCTAAGGTCATCGTGAGAGGCAAAAATGACCACACACTTAAAACCGAAGGCTATGTATAATCGAATCACAATATTGGTTCAACATGAACCAATGTGTCATCACAAGGCTATTGGTACTCAGACTTCCCTATGACATACAATTCAAGTAGTCTAGCATGGCTGTAACTTAACTATGGTGCAAGCAAGCAAAGATATAGCTCCCATTACTACACTAATATAGTATACTAACTACTACTACACTAATATAGTATACTAACTACAACTTACAAGAGTTTACAACAAGATACAACCCTCCCAAACAACCCACACTTCGCCCAACATCATATACAACTACACTCGGCTACTTAGAATTCACCAGTGTTCAATTTACTCTCTTAGGTAGTTTAGCAAACACCTTGTGGGCATCAATTTTTCTTATATTATTTCAACAATGGTGGAACAAGGTGGCCCTCCCAGATTTAGATTAAGTAGAGGGAATTATAGTTTACTACTTCAAACACAAATTCACAACCAACATTTGCACCAAATTTCATGTACAACAAGGCCACCCACAATAACATCAAAGTATGTTTAAGAGACCTAGGGGATTGGGGATTGTTGGATAAGGAGAGCTACCAATACACTAAAAAATCAATAATAGAAGAAAAGAGAACAAGTGGAACATGCATATGGGTTTTGAGATGAAATTGAGCAAGGAGGATTGAAGAATTTAAGAATTTGAGAGTAAAAGGAAGAAGAAGTGATGGCAGCTCGTTGAGGCATGAAGTGAGAGAAAAGGTTTTTGGTTTTTGTTAATTTAATTTAGGTGGGGAATGGGTTTGGGTTATTGGATACGGGTAATTGGGTAAGCTTGTGTGTGTATATGGGTAGGTGGGTCGGGCTATTTGGGTTGGGCAATTTAATTAAACTAACAAAAAAAAAAAAAAAAAATAGATACCTGACTCCCCACCCTAGCGCCTCATGATTGGGCTGGCGTTAGGGATTTTTCACATTTTGGAAAGTGCGCCCCAGGCAGCGTGGGGCACTGGTCTGGGCGCTCGTTCGCAATTTTTTATTTTTTTAAAAAACATCCCGACTGCCCGAGCACTCAATACATGCATTACACACACCCCACGCTATTCTCACCTAAGAATTTTGCAACTACAAAGAAAATAAAGAAATAGTATAAAAAACTAAGCTACGAAAGCAGTAAAAATTGGGTTGCCTCCCAACGAGCGCCTGATTTAACGTCGCGGCACGGCAGAACACATTTTTAAGCATCAACTAACTCCACCAAGGTCTTGTGACGTGAAATGTTACCACCCCTAATGTTTTATTCTCGGTCGATTTACCAAGAAGGTACCGCTTGAGCTCGTATCACGCAAATACACGGCTCCATGAGGCCTCACACTTACCACAAAGAAAGGACCTATCCAACGAGACTTAAGCTTTTCGGGGAAAAGCTTCAACCTTGAATTAAACAAGAGAACTTCTTGACCTGGTGTAAAATCTCGATGTTGGATGTTCTTGTCAGGCCACCTCTTCATTTCTTTATATAATTTGGCATTTTCATATGGGTGCAATCGAAACTCGTCAAGCACATTGAGTTGCAGCAACCTCTTCTCACCAGCTAAGACAATATCCATATTCAGCTTTTTAATTGCCCAATATGCTTAGTGTTCAAGCTCAACGGGCAAGTGGCACGCCTTCCCATAAACTAACTTATAAGGAGAAGTACCTATGGGAGTCTTGTATGCAGTTCGATATGCCTAAAATGCATCATCCAACTTTCCGGCCCAGTCCTTTCTATTTCCACTTACTGTTTTCTCCAGAATCTGCTTCACCTCTCTGTTTGACACTTCGACTTGACCAATGGTTTGAGGATGATAGGAAGTGGAAACCTTTTAATTAACTCCATACTTCACTAGAACATTATTCAACAATTTGTTTCAGAAGTGAGTTCCTCAGTCACTTATCAACACTCTTGGAGTCCCAAAGCGTGTGAAGATGTGCTTCTTTAAAAAGTTTATCACTACCTTTGCGTCCTTAGTAGGAATAGAAATGGCCTCCACCCACTTAGAAACATATTCGACTGCCACCAAGATGTACCTGTGACCATTAGAGTATGGGAACGGTCCATGAAATCAATCCCCCAAACATCAAAAAGCTCCACTGCCACAATGTTTTGAAAAGGCATCTCGTGCTTCTTCGTGATTGTTCTGGTTCGTTGGCACCTATTACACTTTTTAACAAAGGCATGTGCATCCTTAAATAATTTTGGCCAATAGAAACCCGATTGCAGCACTTTTTGGGCAGTTCTGTCCCCACCATGGTGACCTCCATATGGAGAAACATGATAGTCATGCAATATTACATTCATCTCCTCCTCAGGGGCACACCTTCGTACCAACTGATCTGCGCTCTGACTATTTATAAATCGCTCATCCCACATGTAGAGCCTCACATCATGCAGGAACTATCTTCTATTATCGGGTGTCAATTCTGGTGGTGTCACCCAACTTGCAATAAAATTCACATAATCTGCATACCATGTGGCTTCACTTGAGGTAATTGCTAATAACTGATCATTAGGATATGTTTCTTTGATTGACCCTCCTTTAGCTACATGGATCTGATTTTCTAATCTGGACAAGTGATCAGCCAGTTGATTCTCTGTCCCTTCTCGATCTCGGATTTCTAAGTCAAATTCTTGCAAGAGGAGGACCCAATGAATCAGCCTCGACTTTGAATCTTTCTTTTCAAACAAGTATCTAATAGCTGAATGATCTGTGTAAATGATGACTTCGGTTCCCACTAGATAGGATCTGAACTTGTCAAAACCCCACACCGCTGCAAGCAACTCTTTTTCAGTAACAATTTAATTCATCTGGGCTGGATTCAGAGTTTTGCTCGCATAATAAATAGAGGAAAAGATTTTATCCCTCCTTCGCCCCAAAGTAGCTCTAATTGTTATGCCACTCACATCGCACATCAATTCAAATGGTTGCGCCCAATCCGGGGCAATGATAATTGGTGCAGTCACCAACCTTCCCTTCAGCTACTCAAATGCTTTCAGACATGCATCATCAAACTTGAAGGGGGCATTTTTCTCATGAAGCCTGCACAAAGGATAAGAAATTCTTGAAAAATATTTAATGAAACGACGATAAAAACCTACATGGCCCAAGAAAATGCGAATTCCTTTGAGGGATATCGGTGGGGGAAAATTTTCAATCGCTTCCACCTTTGCTTTGTCCACCTGCAACCCATTTATGGACACCTTGTGCCCCAAGACTATACCTCCACGAACGACACACTTTAATCATTTATGATGATCCCTCCAAACAAGCACAAGCTTATCGCCAAATCTCTCTTCTATTACGAAGACCGCCCGGTCGTGAAGCTTATCCAGGAGATGTTTTTTATTTGCATTCACGCCTTTTGGAAAGACCGCCCTTCCTTATTATAGGAATAACTTCCCGACTCTACAGGCACGTGAAGTGAAGTGATTCCCGGGTGGGGATCACGAAGGCAGTTGTCGTTCTTCTGTAAAAGCAAGGGAGTAGGGAAGTCACCTTTTCTCTAAGGATAAATAGCTAAATATCCCTGCTCTAAGTTCTTGAACCTGTTGTCTTTTACCAACAAAAACCACTAGTGGGTCAGCGGGTCTCTCGTCTATGGAATGGACAGCACCTATACCCGATTCCTAAACTCCAGCTCCTGCTCATGAAAGTGAANGTACCATGAAAGGGCACTTTTCCCAGTTTAGTACCAAGTTTGTCTCTTCATACCTAGCAAGCACTTTATCAAGGTTCATTAAGCAATTATCAAAAGAGCACCCAAATATCGAAAAATCATCCATGAACACTTCTACAAATCCTTCAACCATGTCAGTAAAAATAATCATACATCTTTGAAAAGTAGCAGGTGCATTACAGAGACCAAAGGACATTCTCTTAATCGCATACGTGCCATTGGGACACCTAAATGTAGTTTTCTCTTAGTCCTCTAGGGAAATAGCAATCTGATTATACCCTGAATAACCATCTAGGAAACAGTAGTATTCCTGTCCAGTTAATCTATCAAGCATTTAGTCAATAAAGGGGAGGGAAAAGTGGTCCTTTCAGGTGTCATTGTTAAATTTTCTATAATTTATGCAAATTCTCCACCCAATGATAGTTCTTGTGGGAATCAAATCGTAATTTTCGTTGACTGCTATAGTCATCCCCCATTTATTAGGCACTCATTGGATGGGGCTTACCCATTTGCTATCAGAATTTGGAAATACAATACATGCATCAAGACACTTAATCACTTCTTATCTTACCACCTCTTTCATGATTGGATTTAGGCGGCGTTGTTGCTCTACACTTGTCTTGTGTCCATCCCCCATGAGGATTTTATGCATGCAGAAAGTTGGACTAATGCCTCTAATGTCAGACATCGTCCACCCAATTGCTCGCTTGTGCTCACGTGGTACTGTCAACAGCTTTTCTTCCAACAATTTAGACAAGTCAGAAGAAATAATAACAGGTAAAGTGTCAGAACCACCCAAATAAGTATATTGAAGGTGAAGGTGCGGGGGTTTAAGCTCCAATTTTTGTGCTTCTTCAATTGAAGGCTTTAGAGGAGGCCCATTTGGCCTATTTAGGGGCTCAAATGGGTGTATTCCCTGCATGTAAGCGCATGATGCATCTAGGATATGCATCATCTCCTCAACCTCATCATCAATCTCCAAGATATCGAATAACATGAGTGCTTTCTCTAGAGAATCGTCTAGATATACACTCGTGTCACGAAGTTTCTCATCCACTTCCACAACAGATAACATAGAGAGCTCCTCATTATGGAGATGAAGTTGGATCGCTTTGTAGACATTAAAGACTGCTTCCTCGTTGTCCATCGTCTTAATCATTTTCCCTATCTCACTTTAATAATTGCATCACTAGTAGCTAAGAGAGGTCGTCCTAATATGATTGGAACTTGTTCATCAGCCTCATAAGCTAGGATAATGAAGTCCGCTGGGAAGATGAATTTCCCAATTTGCAACAACACACATTCAATCACCCTTTCAGGGTATGCTATGGACATATCAGCTAGGTGCAACATCACAGTGGTTGGTCTTGGAGCTCCCAAACCCAATTGCTTGAACAAGGACAAGGGCATCAGATTTATGCTCACCCCAAATCACAAAGAGCACGACCCATATCAATATTACCAATTCGCACATGTATGGTGAAGTTGCCTGGATCCATAAGCTTTTGAAGAAGCTTGTTTTGGACCCTTGAAGTGCACTCCTCAGTAAGTGAAACTATCTCGAATTCAGTCAATATCCTATTGTGAGCCACTATATATTTTATGAACTTAACATACTTTGGAATTTCACAAAGTATTTCTACCAATAGAATACTCAGTTGAACCTGGCTCAACTTAGAGAGATATTTGTTGAACATGTGATCATCATTCTTTTTCTGCAATCTCTGGGGGAAAGGTGGTGGTGGTCTTACAGCTTCCACTGCCTCTGAACTTGCATCAGTTTTCTTTGACTCATGTGTTGCCTTAGGAATCAACTCCCCTTCAGGTATATGCTTGTCCTTTCCCTTCTTTGGCACTTCCTCTAGTTCCCTCCCGTTTCTGAGTGTAACTGCATTAACTTGAGGGTTCTTCTCTGTATAACTAGGAAGAGCGGTTGTAGGTCTAGTATTTTGATTTGTTGCTAACTTCCCCATTTGCCTTTTAAGATTTATGAAATCAGTCCTGGGTCGTTGATTGTCAAGCAACAACTTCTTCAACAAGTCATTCGTACTCTCTTCTATTTGTTGGGGTGGCTTTTGAGGTTGATTGAGAAGTTAGGACGATTCTTCCAATTTGGATTATAAGTGCTTCCATATTTTACATGCTGATTCGTCGGACCTCTACTCTGTTTCCCCACATAGTATATAGATTCAGCATTCGTGGGGCACATGTCACTCGTGTGACTGTCACCACAAAGTTCGCAGCAAATAGACATATGTTGTACATGTTGCATATGTTGTGTTTGTTTCATTGTCATTATATTCATTCATCTGATTTGCCAATTTTCAATATTTGCTCTCATGGCTGAGAAGTCATCAAGCTCAATCACCCCGACTGCTTTCTATTTAATTGCTCTTCTCGAGTCCCCATCTCCTTGCCAATTATGATCATTAGCAGTGAAGTTATTTAGCAAGGGTTACATTTCAGTATACGGCCTCGCCATGCAACTATCCCCAAAAGCTGAATCAAGATTTATCTTTGATGCCTCGTCTAGCCCATCAACAAAAGTGTGACCCAACACCTCATCAACCTGACAATGATGCGGGCAGTCTCTGAGTAGATTCTGGTATCTTTCCTAAGATTGACTAAGTGTCTCGCCATCCCTTTATTGCAACCCATGAATCTGTCTCCTCAACGACTTTGTCTTTTTAATGGGAAAAACATGATTAAGAATTTCCTTACTATATCATCCCAAATATGGATTGCGTTCGTAGGCTCCTTTGGCAACCATTCCTTATCTTCCCCTAGCAGTGGAAAGGGATATAGTGTCAGCTTGACATAGTCCTTGGAAACATTCGAATAATTGTAAGTGTCTGTAATTTCCAAGAAATTCTGGATGTGCCTATACGGGTCTTCATGAGATAGACCCACATATTGCCTTGTGGACTGAATCAGCTGTACCATGTACTGTTTGAGTTCAAAATGCCTTGTGATATCCGGCTTCACAATAGCCTGAGTCATATTAGCAAGATTGGTCCTTGCGGATTATATCACCGCATACTCTTCAATACCTGCCATCTGTATTGGTTGTGATTGGACTGCGATGTCCAACTCTCTTTCTATTCTAGTTCTATCTTCGACTTCCTTCCTCGCTCTGTGAAGTGTTTGTTCAATTTCAGGATCAATATGAAGGAGGTTGTATGCGCTTCTACTCCTCCGCATTCAAGAGAAGAGCATGTGTTAACACAAACAAGGCAAACTGAAAATTAAAACTTGAACAAATAACTAATAAAAGCTTAACTCAATCAAGTAGCTAATTACTATGTCCCCCGACAACGACGCCAAAAACTTGTTGCGACCAAACACACTCACGCAAGTATACGTGGTCATCAAGTAATAGTGTAGTGAGCAGAGTATCATTGCCACAAAAACTTATGATTAACTTTTGACTGATTCAAACTCAAATAATTTATCGATTCAAGAGATTTCTCACAAAATGTATAAGTGACTAATTTACTAACTAAAACTATCAAGCAATGAAATAACTAGAAATAAAAAACAACACTTAAGCAATTTTAGATAACAATCAATAGGAGATGATATTCCAGGGCCACATGTTACTTAACAATCGTGTTGTGTTCTTGTCTAAAAATGACTAATTGATTTATCTGGATTGTTGATTGACAAGGTTGATATTACTCATAAGAACATGTCGAGTTCTTACACTCCTATTCAAGCTAACTTAATTCCTATATGTCTATGGAATTAATATTAACAAGAATGCCTTTACAATTCCTGTATTTCAACCAAGCAAGGCAATTCAGTATATTTCTATCTTAATTGCGAATTTTTTCCCTGATACCCAGGTACAAGAACCTGCTCTGTTTAATTCTATATGCAATATAGAACTTCCACTTTCGAGTTCAAATCTAGATTCGTAGATAGTATTTCACTGTTAGCTACTCAGCAAAATAATTAAGAACAAAATTAAATAAACAACCAAATATGATAAAATCAAATTCATCAAGTCAAACTTGAAACATCAACATTCATGGGTGGAACAATAGGGTTTTTAGCCACTCATGTTCATACAATAATCAAAAATAATATTTTCAAACATAAAGTCAATGAATAATATAGGAAAAATGGAAGAATTTCTCAAATACGTGCTCCCGAGTGTTTCATACTTTTCTTTCTCTCTCAAAGTCGCGTCCTCTTCTTCAAAATAGGTTCAGGTTGGGTTTTATATGAGTTGGGGGCGTCTTGGATCGAAATAACTGAGTCCTAGTCGAAACAGGACAACTTGCATTTTGAGTGTCCAGGGAAACGTAGGGCGCTGGCCCTGGCGCTCAGCTTCCCAGCAGTTCTATAAAGTGCACCACAGGCAGCGCCTGATGCTGCCTGTGGCCCTCAAATTACACTTTCACCTTTTCTTCCCAATTTCTCTCCAATCCACGCCCTTTCGTCCCAAATTACATCCTAATGATTCCTACACATAGAAATACCACAAAATTAGCACAAATCATCATATTATACATATGAAAGCTTCGATACATGAGCAAAATGTGAGGCAATATATATCAAAATATGCATACATTAAGCCAATTATCAATAGTTCATGTCTGAATTCAAGGTGGTTGTAGCGGCAGCCTCATTGATAACCAGAGGGATAAGGCCTTGCACAAACCTGCGAACCCTAGCCTCCATAGTGGGCAACATGTGGATAGCATGCTTGGAATGATCTGCAAACCTCAGAGGGTAGTCCCGTACACCCATACTACCTTTCTTCAAGTTCTCTAACTCAGAGGCATGGCTTGCCCTAGTCTCAGTAAGAATGAAATGTTTCATGAGAGCATCTGCAAAGTTGTTCTACTCCATCGAAGGGCTCCCCTCCTTAGGAGACTCCTCCCACAAATCGAACCATGAATGTGCCACTTCATTCAGGATATAGGAGGCCAATTCCATTGATTCTGTCACAGTGCACGCATAAAACAGAGAGTCTTGTGCATCTCATGAATAAATGCATGGGGGTCCTCCTTGGGCTTAGTACTTGTGAATATTAGAGGATCCAAATAAAGGAGTCAGTTCACCCTGGAACTAGCAGAATCCCCTTGTTTGCTAGAGGAAGTAGGTATAGCAGTCAGTCTCTAGGCCTGGGAAGCCACTATCTGAGTCAACATTTGTATGGCTCCCTTAAGGTCCCCATCAGAAGGTGGCACTGGAATATCAGTTGGAGGAGGAATCGGTGCATTCTCAGTAGGACTGTTATAATCAGGAGGTGTTGTGGTTGGGGGAATGTCCTCACCCGTTTTGTGCTCACCGCAACACCAGGTATCTCATCAACTTCCACTCCTGGGTGGCTTTAGCCCTTTGGCCACTCCTCACCTTCTTTGTAGGCTCCATGTACTGAAAAATGAGAACACACACGAGTTAAAAAGTGACCGCCTTATAATCAGCTCTATTGTACGATCTAGAATAATAAAGAAGGGTGACATTCCTAAATGCCCAAGTAGGAATGGCAGGCGGTGCAGGGCGGTGCGGGGCGAGTTCTGTCTAAACCTGTGAAATTTAAACCTGTGCCACATAGGATTTAAACCTGCATTCACCTGCCCCACACTCCACCCGCATTCACCCGCCCCACCCCGCACCCGCAATTATTTTTTTTTAAATAAAAATTCTTTCTTTTTTAGAAAGCTAGACTTAAATCTGATTTTTTTTAACAAATCAATAAATTATATCCAAATTGTTCTTAAATTCCCATATTTTGCCTCCAAATCTAGTGGTTTTTCTTATAGAACAATTAAACTCCACCCTCAAGTCCCATAAATCACCGGCAAAAACACATGGTAGCCGTATACATAAAAGATTTTTGGAATATTCGTGGTATAACGAATTTTGGTGGCAATCACAGAAAGGACACTTATTAATTCTTATGTTCACCATGTTTGTAAAGCGTTACAAATCAAAAGTGTGCATCCGTAGCGAGTCTTGATTTGGTTATATTATATTATGAGTACTATCTCAAGAATATGTACTTTATCATATCCTAAGCAAAACATGTTCAAATGATTGTAGGCCAGATTATTTTGACACAGTCACAGATGGATTCATAATTTAAATTTTATGTCTTCAACCTTTACGTTATTAGCATTGAATCCATTATATTTTTAAAAGGCTGCAACTTGCAAAAACACAAGACTAATTCACACACCATTACATAAAAAAGTACTACTCCTATGAAAGGATTTACATAGTTAAGCAAAAAAATGAAATGGATACTGAAGCAATGGATACTGAGTTCTTTTTACCAAATATCTTGATCATATTTCTCTTCAACCACAAACCATCATTTGAGGATGAGAAATGATACATTTATATAACAGTTGCGTTCTCTTACAAGAAAAAGTTAAACATATTAAGAAAAGAATTCCTGATTTCAAGTACTTGACATACAATAGCATAATTTTTGAACGATAACAAAGGAACCAAGAATCATAAGAAAAGGCCAAAGGCGTCATAAGAAACAGAGGCCTCAATTAATTCAAAGGAATAGGAGCAGTAGCTTTAACAAACTACAAAGAGCAAATTCTGAAGCAACAAATGACATTCTCTTCCTCTTCTATCGACCACTTGAATCCGGCTCTTCCTCTTCGTCAAGTAATGTTGGACAAGAAACTTTGTCGATCATTGAAGCCAAACCTAAAAAGAAACATGTATAGTATTAAAAATTGAAAATCACTATTAATATTACAAGTCATTGAAAAATTCACTTACCATTTATTTCGTTCCATAACCAAGTGCGAGCACACATTAAAGCCTCCAAAGTAGTATGATGAAGTCTACTATGATCCGGACTAATCAATCTCCCACTAGTACTAAATGTAGACTCTGAAGCAACAGTAGAGACAGGAATGGATAAGAGGTCACGAGCCATTTTTTGTAAAGTAGGAAATTTTATTCCGTTTGTCTTCCACCAACTTAAAGTGTCAAATGATGGTGTGTCGGGTAGCACATTTTCTTCTAAATAAGAATCCAATTCCGATCTTGTGTCCACGTTCGAGCTACTCGACGCGACAAACCTATCAAAACTAGATAGTCGGGCAACATGACCAACAACTTCACTAGAACTAGATGCTTGGGATAACTCAGCTCCTCTACTTTTATATTCTTGAAAGAGATCAACACAATAGTTTAGAACTTCTTGAATTTTATCTGAAACAACTTCTCCACCATAAATATGTGTAAGATAGAACTCCACCAACCTCATCTTATACCTCGGATCAAAGATAGCAGCTACATCCATCAAAATATGCACTTCATCCCAATATTTCTTAAATTTCAACAACATTGCTGATGCCATAGAGCTAATCAAAGGATTTAAACTTTTCACCAAGGCTTCCAATTCTAGCTTAATATCACAAATTTAGAAAATTATTGAGTAGAAGTGGGATATTGAGTCCTTGAGAATTCTTCAGTGATATGGTAGAAAAGCTTTAATGTATCACAAACTTCTTTTGCTGCATTTCATTGCCCTTCGGTTGGAAAACAATGATAACTAAGGTCATTTAGGCTCAACCTCATCAACACATCTTTGTATTCCAAGGATGTTCTCAACATTAGATTGTTAATTTCCAACGAGTAGGGAAATCATACTCTAACTTTTTGTTACAAGAAATATGTAACAATCGTGCAAATTCTTCAAACCTTTCGATTCTACCTGAAAACCCTATCCAATATAAGACAATGTCACGCACATTATTAATACTATCGTGTATCACCTTTAGTCCTTCTTGCACAATCAAATTAAAGATATGTGCGGCACATCGCACATGTAACATTCGACACATCAACAGTAAATCCCTTTTGCAAAGTTTCTCATCTAGCAAGGTTTTCATCATAGCATCGTTTGTGCTACAATTATGAACTGTAATTGTTGAAATTCTTCTTTCAAGATTCCACTCTAAGAAGTAATTAAGCAACGCACTACACAATGTATCCTTATCATATGGAGCAGGAAGATAAACAAATCTAAGAATATGACTTTGAAGTCTCCATGAGTCATCAATAAAATATGATGTAATAGCCATGAACCCTTTTTTAGTGTTGTCTGAAGTCCACATACCAGTTGTTATTGCAATTTTACTTGTGAGCTTTTCCAATAACATAGAAGTTTTTGATTTCAAATTGTCAAAAATCTTCAGTATATCATTCTTGATTGTGTTCCTAGACATCATTTTGAAAAGCGGTTTCAGACTAGCAACAAACTTCCTAAATCCTACATGATCAACAATGGACAATGGATACTCGTGCAAAATTATAGCATGATCAAGTTCTCTACGTGAAACATCTTGATCAAAATAGTGTTGTTGGATACCATCACCCCCCGAACTATCCCCGTTGTCTAAGTTACTTGGCTTTTTGCGACATCGACTACGGATA
The DNA here is from genome assembly GCA_005239525.1 of Nicotiana knightiana. Taxonomy (NCBI): domain Eukaryota; kingdom Viridiplantae; phylum Streptophyta; class Magnoliopsida; order Solanales; family Solanaceae; genus Nicotiana; species Nicotiana knightiana. Next base: position 96,267 of record ML390774.1, read on the forward strand.
TGATATAACATGGACGATGTCCCACAATTTTTTGGTTATTTAATACGAGTATTACAATACTTACAAACACCAAAGGGAACACGATTAATCATCACCGGTTTAAAATGCTTCCATGCATCAGAAATAAGTTTTTTTTTTCCAGTTCCATCAATAACTTTAGTAGTAACTTCATCGACTTGCATAGGCATTTGACTCTCACTCAGGAAAAGTACTAGAATATGAACCAACCGGATTCTCTTCATTACGATACTCCATACTTTTCTACAAAAAATAAGCTAAATTAATATTATGAGACATTTCTAAGTGCACATGAAAAATGAAAAATGAGTCAATTATCATCGGAACATTTCATTCAACTTTATTATGTGTACAAGCCAACATCAGAAGATAACAACATATATGAATCTGCAACAGAGCTTGTAGTTTGACTAGCAATATTAGTGAATGAAATAAAACAGAACTATTGTTGGATAATATGACTCAACAAACCCCTGTATACTGAACAAACATAGATTCACATAGTAAATTTTGTTGAAAAGAGTCAAGTATGACATTTTTTTGTCGTGCTATGGATTAGAAACACCAGATATTTCAAACATTTCAGTTCCAAACAAATTGTGCCAATAAACAGAAAAGTGATGCTATCAAATATGCAAGAGACTACTACAGACATGACAGAAATTCTGGCAAATAGAATTTGGTCTACTGAACATTATTGCTAAAAGGAATAGTAGATGAATTGTGTGGTTATACAGTCTTTATCACTGATTCCCATAATGTGTTTGATAAAAAATTTCATAGAAAAATCGAAAATGCAAAGTTTTAAACAAAAATTAAATAGGAATTCCACAACAAAGATAAAGCCCAAGAACTTAATTCAAAATTACTAGAACCAGAAAATGGAGCTATAGTGAGAAGTAGAATTCAATGAGGACAGGGGACTCACAATCCTTGGTAAACCACAGAATAATGACCTTCACAATTGAAAGATGCTCTAAATTTCACTGATTATCAAGCAAGACGCCAAGACTGGGAGAGGACTAAGGTCTAAGGAGAGTCTCTGAGTCTGACTGTCTGAGAGATGCTCTGTAAGAGAGAGAGATAGAGAAATTGGAACTAGGGTTTTAATATTTAGCCTTTATGTCTATTAGTTTAAAAAATTAAATCCCCACCCGCGACCGCCCCGCCCCGTATTTTTTTCTAATTTAAAAATTGAACTCGTCCCGCCTCGCCCCACAACCACAAATTCTCAAACCCGCCGCCCCGCCAACGTTCAAATGCGCGCCGCACCCGTATCTGCACCGCCCTATTTCCATCCCTATGCCAAAGTAGGCTCCTAATTATAGATGTGGTCGACTTCACACCGATAATGAGAACTCTACTAGACACGGCCCGGAGACACCCTAGGACACTTTAAAACCTTAAGCTTTGACATCAAGTTTGTGACGCCCCGATCTTGGGGAGTGGGATTGGTGCTCAACTGAGTTACCCCATTCAAGCATGCCTACTTAGTGCCTACCACCCAACCTTGCCCATGAACAATTTGGGGATAAATTACAAGAAATAGATAGTGAGAGGATGAAAGAGTTCAATATCATATTTCATTACTTACAGCAGCTTCATTGATAACTACCAAAAGAATAACAAGTTCATAGCTTTAAAAGTAGAAATATGTCTGACAACTATAACATATTTTGTTTGTTTCCCAAAATAAAACACAACCTACAACATGTCTACGGAGCCTCTAAATGAGACAGAAGAGTAGTGCAGAAGTACTAGTGACAAGGCCCCGGCTACACAACAAAAGAAATGTACAAGAGAATGCCACGATATAGAGTAGGCTCACCAAATCAGCTGAGAAGAGGACATGATGTTGTACGGCCTCGTAAAAGTTTTCCTAAAAAACAGGATTCTATGATGCCGAAGTAGGCGTAGAGGTTAATAATAGTAGGCTAATGTGCAAGGCCCCATGAATTTCTATTGCTAATTTTAGCAATTTCGAGCTTAAGAATACAATTTAATTTAGACCTGAACCATATGAAAACTACTGGAGTGAATAAAGTATTTTTTGGATACTTGGGGAAAATTATTTTATTAATATTCAAATGTTGTAATAATAGGGAATACTTGGATGCTTAATTCAAAGCAATAAGATTAAAGAACATACAGTGAGCTATCTCCCCATAGCGCAGCTATAGCACATGAGGGAAGAAGAAACTTTTAGCAAACCAGTGAGCTAAAGCCTTATAGCACAGGGATAGCACCAGTGAAAAATAAGTGTACCTGATTTTAGATAACCAGTGAGCTAAATCTTCATAGCACAGGGATAGCACCAGTTAGAAAAAACTGTACCTGGACCTATTAATACATGAGCGAGGAGAGAGAAAAATAAAAGGATTTCAAGTCTGGGGCTTTTCTCTCCATCACCCATCTGGCCAAGGCTTCCAATACACACTTAAGGTGAGTTTTTAAGTGTGTTTTATGATGATTCCACTTCTCAATCACTAGTTACAACAAGGTTTTGTATTGAATTCCATTAGATTTCTACAAAATCTCAAGAACCCCCCAAAAGTTAACTTTCAAGATTTGGTCTACAAGAGGTAATATTTCACCCTTAAACCTACATTCATTGATTTTTAGTAAATATATGAGCAAGGAATAAGTACTAGCACTTACGAGATGGTGATTAGAAGTCATAAATACTAAACTAGATTATTGGGTGTTGTAGAGATTTTGTAATGAGTTAATTAGTGAAATTTGGTGGATGTGAGTTCATTGATGATTATAATGGTGCTAAAGAAGGCAGCTAGTAGTCAAAGGACGTTGTATTATATCTTGTTGATGGGAAGTAGGGATTGTTGGATGAAGAAACACCATTACTAGAGGTAGTTAAATGCTATGCACTCTAGGTGTTTGATAAAATGCCAAAATGAACCAAACCTGGTTACTAATATTGGTCCAATTGAATTATGTTGATGTAGATTGAAGTTGTAAGAGTAGTGGCTGGTTTTAGTAGCGCTAATGATCTCCAACAAGGTTGTTGTCTAAATCCCCACTTCTTAAAATTGAACCCCATGGTATTCATGAAATCGATGTAAGTCCCAAATTAATTTTCCTAGAAATTGCTATCCCGAATATGTTTGCTTTGAAAATATAAGTGTAATATGTATTCCTATGCTTTCATCATGTTATATCGTAATCTAAAGAAATGTTTAACACTTAGAATATGTGTGCTAAAAATGCCTAGACTTCATGTCAAATTCGATTAAAGACTGTTATGCCAAATTGTGTGAAAAGCATCTATGCGCCTTGAATTCTAAATTTGCTCACATGTGAAATCAAGAGTCTTGAATGAAAAACGTGTTGTTATTGATGATACTAATAATGTTGGAATGTGTAAAAGAACTTGAAATTTGAAATAAGGCCAAGCGCTAAGAATGACTCTATAGTTAAAGCCACTTGTGCTAATGTGATGATGAGATGGAAAGAAATATGAAGTAAGATGATCGATTACAATGGTTGATGTCTCAAATGAGATGGATTAATCAATCAGGCCGAGATCGGACTTCGTGTAATAACACAGCGGTATTGTGAGTGAACTAGTGAATTTGGTTGATGTCTCAATTGAGATGGCCTAGCCGATCAGGCTGATATCGGACTCCGTGTAAGAACACGGTGGTATTATGGACTGTGGCATATTGGCATTAAAAACCATCCAACCTAACAACGTGGAAATTAACTCTAAAATATAAGAATCTGTAACTTGATATTGTGGTATTATTTACAGCTCATATTGCCTTCTTGACAGTTTCCATTGTAATGTTATTCATGTTATTGTGATGGTGTTTAGTTTTCATACTAGTACTTTTCGGCAGTACTAACGTCCCTTTTGTCGGGGGCACTGCATCTTTAAATGGATGCAGGTAGTTCCATAGCAGACAGTGTTGATCATAGACAGTAGTGCATCCTCTTCTCAGTGAACTCGGTGAGCCCCACTTCATTCTGGGGTCTAGTATTATATCTTTTGCTATGTTGTAGTCACTTTGAGGTATAGTTGGGGCCTTGTCTCCGACACTATCCTTACACTCTTTTTTTATATCTTTAGAGGCTCCGTAGACTTTATGTGGGTCGTATATGGGTGCTAGAAAGGACAGACGGATTATGTTTTGTTTTGGACTCTTGTTCCACTAAATCCTGAAGTGTATGTATTTTGAAACTTAACAATGATGTAAAAAAATTAAACTAGTTTGTAATGTTTATGTATATATATGATCCCTCTACTATTTAACTAATGAAAACGTACCTTCTCTTGATCATAAGCGAGTGGATAAAAAGTGTCTAACTGGCTTGCTCGACCGGGTCCACTCGGTTGAGCGCCGGTCATGCTACCCAAGGTTGGGGCGTGACAAACTTGGTATCAGAGCCTAAGGTTTAAAGTGTCCTAGGATGTCTCGGAGCCGTGTCTAGTAGAGTCCTTCTTATCGGTGTGTTGTGGACCACATCTATAAGTTGGGGCTACATGGACATTTAGGAATGTTACCCTTCTTAAACACTCCAGACCGTGTGATAAATCTTGACTATAAGATTGTCTTCTAACTCGTGCATTAAAGTTCAAGGTAAGTTAAAACATTCTTTCGTCTATTCCAACAAATGTTGTCATATGACATGACAAATGGGCGATGGCCTGAATATTAAGGAGATGGCACATATATCATGTTGAACGAATGGTATGGACATATAAGATAAGTACATAGTACCATGAGCATACTTTATATGAGTAAAGTGTTAAAAGTGATTACCCACCTCCAAAGAGGCATTGACTCGATAAATGAGATGTAAGCTTAAATAGCACATGTGGATAGTGTGGGAATAATGTATATGGTCCTAAGGTGTAAAAGAAAATTTGTTATATAAGCATGTGATTTATAGAGGGCATGACTAGGAGATTAATGATGAGAGTGTAAGTCTATCACAAGAGACAAGAAGTTATGAAATGAGAGTCAATTGAACCCACAATGAAGACCCTTGTACTATGAATTTTATAAGAATCCAGAAATATACGAAGTTGTGTTACACTCCCAAAGGATATTGACATGAGGAATTAGAATCCCAAGCCTGTGTGGCCGGATAAGAGTAGAGCACTTATGGGATTAATACCATGGAGACATAAATCTCCCTAATAGTCGAACATATTTACGAGGACTAGAGACATGAGATATATGTCCCTCAAGTTTCTAAATTCAAGACTTGTGTCAAAATCTAGGACATCACCCCAAGTGGGAAAGGACGGCCGATAGTGAGGCTACTTAAATACAATGAAATAAGAGTAAGACCATGTAGCTTTGATGTTTGAATATTTTGTTGAAGACATGTTTAGTCCAGAAAAGTGTTAATAGGTAACATGATTCTTTGAAAGGATATGCTAATGATAGACCACTAGTACTCCAAAAAGGTGGAAGGTTAAGGAAGGTAAATTCTTCATACATGGAAATGTAATGACAGAGTCAACGATCCTAGAAACTAAGAGTAATGTTTGTAAAGTGATTTTATACTTGTTAGAGGGTCAGGAACAATGGAATCCAATGAAGTATTATATGTCAGATGTGAAAGGTTGTGAGTTTTCCAAATGGGATAATCATGGATTTGCGATTTAACTAAAGTTCCAAGGCTTTAAAAAAGGAAGAATGAGTGGGAGAAATAAATGTGATGCTATAATAACCCAAGAGTTCATTTGGACTTGATGGAGCCTCTTAAGAATCTTACAAGCAAGGAAGTGTTAAGTGATACGCGAATGAACACACTTCCCACGGATATCCCAACAAGTGTCGATAGGAGAGCAACATGAATTCCTAATTAAAGGAAAGGACCACGTAACATACGGAAGAATGCATAGTTATTCACTAAATATGAAGAATTAGGCGAGAAGAAATGGGAAGTAAATCTATAAATTGAGATAGTCATGGTTATCGTAAAATAGTTCGTATCAGAATGGTTGACTCGCCTAGAGCACAAGTGTTAATAGATGGTATAAAGGACTAACCGTAATGCAACCGACTTGGGTGACACTCAATATTAAAGATCTAGAGGGAGTTCATGTCTACATACTACAATGGAAACTGAGACTACTGGTGGTGAAGTGGTGGTATGATAAGCTCAACAAACCAGGAACAATGATACTTTGACTTCATATGAGGCAGACAAGTGTGTGGCACAATAAGGCTATCAACTATGCACTATGAGTAAAATGGAACGGGAATGAATGTTCCAGTTAAAAAGAAAAGGTGGTACAAGCATATTTTCCAGGCCAAAGGGTGATCAAAAAGGAAAAGACAACATAATCTACCCAAAGGGCAAAGGAAAAGGTTAACAGATTGAGAGAGGATGAACAATTGTTACGGCCCAAACATGCTTAACATGGTAGATCTTAAGTCGCAATACCAGGAAACTCTATTGGTAGATACAATATTGGTAATAGGGTGAGTTACTCATCGAGGATGGAATCAGGTGGAGTAAGTCTTACACTTAATAGGAAAACCAAAAGTCGTTGTTGAATAATTTAGGAGGATCTCAAGTTTCAGAGAATGACTTGTTCGGGCCAGTGACTCTTCCTGAATTGTGTATATGTATAAAGGGTGTTGATATGTGTTTTGGGAGATGTTTAACAGTAAAGAGGGATCATGAGAATGTTCACAAGGGAAGTAGAGCGGTTTCTTAAATTCTATAAGGCACATAAGGGGGAAAAGGTTGTCTAAGAAAGGTCTGAGCACAATGTTACCTTACATTTGATGCAATGTCGTGTAGGTTGATGTTATCAAGGTGTGTGTGCAAGCCAGTAGATGTTATTCATTTGAAACAGAAGATCCTATAAGAAAACTCCAGTAATGTCTTTTGTTGAAAATTTAGAAGAGCAAGTTGCAAGTATTCGCAGAAGATTGTAACCATATCAGGGAAATTATTGTAGAACTCGATTCGTAGAAGGTCTTATGTAAGAAAAAAGTGATAAAGATGTTCCACTAATGATGCAACATGGTAAGGTGATATTTTATGCCTCTAGGCCAGTCAAGAATCATGAAAAGAACTATGCGGCACAAGACTTAGAACTTACGGCGGTGGTATTTGCATTGAAAATTTGGCATCATTATTTATATGGGGACTATGTGGATATATTCACGAATCATAAGAGCCTTCAATACATTTTCAAACAAAAGGAATTGAATTTGAGTCAGAGGAGATGGCTAGAATTACTCAAATATTACGTCATTGATATTCTATATCACCCCGGAAAAGCCAATGTTATGGTGGATCCTCTTAGCCAAATATCTATGGGTAGTTTGGCTTAGTTGAAAGCATAACAAACGCCGTTGGCCAAGGAGGGTCATCGGTTGGCTAGTTTGGAAGTTTGTCTTGCAGACTCTAGTGAAGGACGACTAATTGTTCAAAATATGGCTGAATCATCACTTGTTGTGGAAGTCAAAGAGAAGCAATACAATGATAAACATAATACTATGGATTTTTCTCTTGGAATGGATGATGGTACACTAATATACCAAGGGCGGCTATGTGTTCCAAATGTAGATGGTCTCCGGGAAAGAATCATGACCAAGGCTCACACTTCTAGGTATTCCGTGCACCCAAGCTCTACAAAGATTTATCATGATCTCAAGGAAGACTATTGGTGGAATGACATAAAAAGGAATGTGGTGGACTTCGTGGCAAGGTGTCCGAACAGTCAGCGAGTAAAGGCCGAACATCAACGGCCTGGTGGGTTGGCATAGAACATAGAAATTCCAATGTGGAAGTGGGAAATAATTAATATGATTTTCTGGTAGGGTTACGCGCACTCCACACAAGTTTGACACAATTTGGGTGATTGTGGATTGACTCACGAAATTAGCACACTTCTTGCTAGTTAAATCTACCAACGCAACGGAATAGTATGCTCAGTTGTATATCAAGGAAATAGTCAGGCTTCATGGCACTCCATTTTATATCATTTTTTATCAAGGGGCACAGTTCACTGCTAATTTTTGGAGAAAAAAATTCAACAAGGTTTGGGTACTCAGGTGAATCTCAGCACAGCCTTCCTCCAACGGAGTGATGGGCAGGAACAACGGAATATTCAGACGCTTGAGCACATGTTGTGTGCTTGTGTTCTTGACTTCAAGGGTAGCTAGGATGATCATTTTCCACTCATAGATTTTGCTTATAACAGCTTTCACGCGAGTATTCATATGGCACCATTCGAGGCATCGTATGGTAGGAGATTTAGATCTCCCATTAGGCAGTTAGAGATTAGGGAAGCTTAGTTGATAGGGCCAGCCCTTGTACATCAAGCTATCGAGAAGGTTAAGATCATAAAGAAGCGATTGAAAACTGCTCAGAGCCATCAAAAATCCTATTCGGATGTTCGTCGCAGCGACTTAGAGTTCAAAGAAGATGATTGTGTATTCTTGAAGGTTTCCCCCGTGAAGGGTATTATGCGGTTTGGGAGAAAAGGGTAATCGAGACCGAGTTATGTTGGCCATATAAAATCATTCAGAGAATTGTCCAGGTGGAGTACAAGCTTGAGTACCACCCGAAATGTTATTAGTCCACCCGGTATTCCACGTGTCTATGTTGAAGAAGGTAGTTGGAGATTCGTCAACCATTGTGTCGGTTGAGACCATTGAAGTTAATGAAGAACTGCCATATGAAGAAATTCATGTTGCCATTCTTGATAGACATGTCTAAAAGCTGAGGAATAAAGAAATTGCCTCCGTGAAAGTGTTATGGCGAAACCAGCAGGTTGAAGAGTCCACTTGGGAGGCTGAAGATGAAATGAAAAAAAATTATCCCTACTTGTTTGAATTGCCGTGTAATCCTTTCTTTTTATGAACTTGTCGGTTATGAGTCTTGTATCAATTGTTCAGTTAATTTAAAGGTGTTCCTTTTGATAATGTGTTGCTTATAAGGCCACGGTTGGTATTATTATGAGTTTTGCTACGTCGTTGGGTTGTGCATATGTCTGCAAGATGTGTTTACGGGGCTCTCTGACAGGTGGATAGGCCTAGTTACAAAGGAAACTCTGGAAAAACTTCTGGAAAACTAGGGAGTTAGTCAAATATGGGGTTGCTGGTGGGTGGAATGGAAAACTAAGTTGCATAAGTTGCTAATAGTGGACCTTGATCCTCATTCAAGAGCAAATGATCTTAAGTAGGGAGGATGTAAGGCCCCGTAAATTTTTTTCTAAAAACCAGGATTCTGTAATGCTGAAGTAGGCATAGAGGTTAATAATAATAGGATAATATTTAAGGCCCTGTGAATTTCTATTGCTAATTTGAGCAATTTCGAGCTTAAGAATACAATTTAACTTAGACTCGAACCACATGAGAACTACTATAGTGGATAAAGTTTTTTTTTGGATACTTGGGGAAAATTATTTTATTAATATTTGAATGTTGTAATAATAGGGAACACTTGGATGTTTAATTCAAAGCAATAAGACTAAAGTAAATACAGTGAGCTATCTCCCCATAGCGCAGCTATAGCACATGAGGGAAGCAGAAAACTTTAGCAAACTAGTGAGCTAAATAATTATAGCACAGGGGTAGCACTAGTGGAAAATAATAGTACCTGATTGTTGTAAACCAGTGAGCTAAAGCCTCATAGCACAAGGATAGCACCAGTTGAAAAATATTGTACCTGCACCTATTAATACCTGAGCGGGGAGAGAGAAAAATTAAAGGATTTCAAGACTAGGGCTTTTCTCTCCATCACCCATCTGGCCAAGGCTTCCAATACACACTTAAAGTGAGTTTTTATGTGTGTTTTTCGATGATTGCACTTCTCAATCACTAGTTACAACAAGGTTTTGTATTGGATTCCATAGGATTTCTTCAAAATCTCAAGAACACCCCAAAAGTTGACTTTCAGAATTTGGTCTACAAGAGGGAATCTTTCACCCTTAAACCTACACGAATTGATTGTTAGTGAATATATGAGCAAGGAATAAGTACCAGCACTTATAAAATGGTGATTGGAAACCATAAACACTTAAACTAGATTATTGGGCGTTGTAGAGATTTTGTATGAGTTAATAAGTGAAATTTGGTGGATGTGAGTTCATTGATGATTATAATGGTGCTAAAGAAGGCAGTTAGTAGTTAAAGGACCTTGTATTATATCTTGTTGATGGGAAAGATGGATTGTTGGATGAAGAAACACCATTACTAGGGTAGTGGAATGTTATGCACTCTAGGTGTTCGATAAAATGCCAAAATGAGCAAAAACCTAGAAATTTTTACTAATATTGATCCAATTGAATTATGTTGATGTAGATTGAAGTAGTAAGAGTAGTGGCTGGTTTAGTAGCACTAAAGATCTCCAACAAGGTATGTTGGCTAAACCCCCACTTCTTAAAATTGAATCCCATGGTATTCATGAAATTGATGTAAGTCCCAAATTGATCGTCCTGGAAATTGCTATCCCGAATGTGTTTGCTTTGAAAATATATGTGTAATATGAATTCCCATGCTTTCATCATGTTATCTCGTCATCTGAAGAAATGTTCAACACTTTGAATATGTGTTCTAAAAATGCCTAGACTTCATGCCAAATTCGATTAAAGACTGTTATTCCAAATTGTGTGAAAAGCCTTTATGCGTCTTGAATTCTAAATTTTCTCACATGTGAAATTAAGAGTCTTGAATGAAAAACGTGTTGTTATTGATGATAATAGTAATGTTGGAATGTGGAAAAGAACTTGAACTATGAAATAAGGCCAAGCGCCAAGAATGACTCTATAATTAAAGCTACTTGTGCTGATGAGATAGGAAAGAAATATGAAGTAAGATGATCGATTGAAATGATTGGTGTCTCATATGATTTGTCTTAGTCGATCGGGTCGAGATTGGACTCCGTGTAATAACACGGTGTTATTGGAGTGAACTAGTGAATATGGTTCATTTCTCAATTGAGATATCTTAGCCGATCAGGCCGAGATAGGACTCCGTGTAATATCATGGTGGTATTGTGGAACGTGGCATATTGGCACTAAAAACCATCCAACCTAACAACGTGGAAATTGACTTGAAAATATAAGTGATCCTTAACTTGATGTTTTAGTATTATTTACGGCTTATATTGCCTTCTTGACTATTTTCCTTGTAATCTATTCATGTTATTGTGGTGGTGTTTAGTTTTCATACTAGTACTATTTGACAGTACTAACGTCCGTTTTGTTGGGGGTGCTACATATTTAAATGGATCCAGGTGGTTCTGTGGAAGAAAGTGTTGATCACAGACAGTAGTGCATTCTCTTCTCAACGAACTCGGTGAGCCCCACTTCATTCTGGGGTCTAGTATTATATCTTTTGCTATGTTGTAGTCACTTTGAGGTATAGCCAGGACCTTGTCACCGACACTATCCTTACACTCTATTTTTTTGTATCTTTAGAGGCTCCGTAGACTTTAGGTGGGTCCTATATGGGTGCTAGAAAGGCCAGATGGATTATGTTATTTTGTGGACTCTTGTTCCACTAAATCATAAAGTGTATGTATTTTTAAACTTAACAATGATTTAGCAAAATTAAATGAATTAGTAATGTTTATGTATATATATGATCCCTATATTGTTTAAATAATGAAAACGCGCCTTCTCTTGATCATAAGCGAGTGGATAAAAAGTGTCTAACATGCTTGCTCGACCGGGTCCACTCGGTTGAGTGTCGATCGCGCTCCCCGAGGTTGGAGCGTGAGAGATGCTATCAATGATCAATGACATTTGTTGAGGAACCACCTGCATCCATTAAGGATGTAGCGCCCTCGTTAAAAGGGACAGTACATATGGGATAGTGTTAGTATATAAAGCTAAATACCCTCTCATGGAATAGAATTCCAACATAAAAGGATGAAAAACATGAAAGCAGTAAGAAAAATAAATAATATTTAAATGCCAAATTAAAAAAGTAAACCTTCAAACAAACATGAATATGTTAAGGTTGGTAGATCCTTAGTACCGACATACAACTATGTACAAGGAATGGAGTACGATCTCTGTCCGACCGGCTAAGGCATCTCACTCCAATATATGCACGTGGACATAGAAACACAATGCAACCATGTGCGCGGCATGGCATCCGATCTCCGCCCGATCGGCTAAGTCGTCTCACGACAAAGTCGTGTGGGTCGACATGGTCATTTCTTGCTATCAACTCATCCCAATCAAGGAGAATAATTTCATCCTAATATAACGGCGATTCAGCCATCTACCAACTACTACACCGACACATGTAGTTCCGGCATTTGGAATTTATAGTCCAGCATTCTTCGGTGACAAAATGATACTCCCAAAAATAAAACTTTCTATTTACAAGAAATATATCAATCTCATAGATTTTCATTTCATTAGCTCTTTTGGTCATACATGAAAATCTTCATTCTTGACACGATGGTCACATTTCATATTTTGTATTTCCATCCCTTCACTTTCAAGGATCATCATAAATTATTAACATGAAGAATATCTGAAAATCATCGCTTTAAGAACATGAGTAATAAGAACCTTAAACATGTTGAATTTATTCCAAAGGAGAGCATAATGATTTGCAATTGAAACATGAGCTAAAATCACAAGAATTTGGATAAATTAACCATAGAAGTAATTTTGGGACAATAAAAATAGGAACTTGATCAAACCATAATTGAAGTGTGTGAGGAATTCGTGGAATCCGATTCTACGATAGGAGTTTAGCCAACATACCTCGATTGAGTTTTCCTTAGAATTACTGCAACGTACCCCTACTCTTGGTAACTTCAATCTATAGAAACATAACCAAATTGAACAAGTATTGGGGAGGCTTTCATAGGCTTAGCAGTTATTGGCATTTCATCAAACACTAAGCATGCAAATTTGACCACAAGGTTCAATAATGGAATTCCTTACCCCACAACCAATTTCAAACGACAATCCACAAACGATTGTTCAACAACCTCCATATCACCTTCATTCGTACATGCATGCCCTACGACACAACCCCAAATCATGAACCACACCTCACATTCTTCCTATACCCCAAATTTTGAATTAGAGGGCTTATGACTTTCGATCACCATCCCATAAGCCCCAAAATAATAGAATCCATACTTAAACCCATTATGAACTTTGCATGAAAGCTTAGGGTAAAAAGCTTACTCGGTTGGTTGAAGACCTAGTGAGTAGTTTCTTTGAATCTTCAAGATTGAGCAAGAATTTAGGAGTGGACTAATTGGAGCTCGCCGCTCTCTCTTTAGAGTGTTTTTCCCTTCTAAAAATGAGCTGATTCTCCCATAAAAATGACCCCCTTAAGGATTATATTAAAATATAGTTGGGTTAAGAAATTCTCAAAAATGCGCCCACGAATCAAATATGCAATCGTAGAATGCATCGCAGAAGGGATGTACGTTCCACGAACTGGACCCCGAAATGGTCTACAAAAATCTAGGTTGGCTTGTTCAAGTCTGCGACTGATTCTACAGTGTGCGGATAGATTCCACGGTCGCATATTGGACCGCGGAATCTCCTTTCAAAATTTTCCGTGCTGATATGTTATGTCTATGCGGTCCGCAAAATAAATCTGTGATTGCACATTGGACTGCGAAATGGCCCTCAAAATCTAGCTTTTCGTGGTTCAATCCGCGATGGTACTGTGGTCAGCGGAACAGATCTCCGGCCGCATGTGAGGGTTGAGATATCGATATCTTATTTGATCTCTTTTCTATAAAAAGCACATGTATGAACTATGTTTGAGCTTTCATACCCATTTGATGATGCCATATTTTATTCTTATCTTATTTATGCTTTAACCTAATTATTGGACTATTAGTGAATGTCAATGTCGATCCCTCGTCACTACTTCTACGAAGCTAGACTTGACACTTATTTGAACCGTGATTTTGTATTCATGCTACACTTGTACATATTGTTCTGCGGGTTTGAGGATGTTTATTAGTGGTGTTCATCCGGCAGAGTAGGAGACCTTTGTGCAAACTTCGAGGTGAGCTGCTTTACTTGGCCGATCCGCATCACATGGAGTCCCCTTCCCTATTTATCTATTTTGTCTATCTATTTCTTTTCCAATAGACTTCAGCTGATACTCTTTACTTCGATTGGGATCTCAACGTAAAGAGTGTCAACCGAACAACTGAAAATTACATAATGCATCATCTAGACGAATTATTTTCAATTATAGAAATGTGTCATTATTTTAGAACGGATTAATAAAGAAAGTGTGTCATCTAAATTGAGACGGAGGGAGTAACATTCAGTCATATACTATGTGAAAGAATTAATTAACATATCAATGTGTTTTGCAAAATCAAAACCAAACAAAAAACAACAGAAACCAGCTGAGCTCCTAATTATGCTACAAGCTTCAAGCTTGCGTCTGGAAATTTCACTTACTCCCCCCCTCCCCCCAACCCTCTAAGCTAGAGGAGAGTCCGGGGACATTCTCTAAATTAGCTAATCTTCCCTCAGACATCTCTGATCTCCTCTAATACAAACATATAATTATACTACGTATTGTGTATAAATATATATATATATATATACACATACATAAGACATTTTAACTTAACTTTCCTAGTACTTGATTTTGCAAGTCCTTTGAACTTACGAAAGTCCCATGGAAACCATATGGAACTCTTGAAGGAAGCTTAACAGTGGCCTCCAACTCAAGAGTGATGGCATTCACTATTTGCAGCTCTGACTTGCATATTCTTTCATCGTGCACAAATGCAAGAATGTATCCATCATCTTCCTTTTCTGTGCGTTGATTTCTCGGTAAAAATAGTGGCTCGCCTCCATATCTTTTATCTCCATACATGTATTTTTGAATTTCCCCAGTTGAGAGGTCTACTTTTGCAAATCCTGAAACTTTTGGCCATGGCTCTGCAATTGCAAGATAGGCGTACTGTGTTTTACGGCCAAGTTTGTTTTTATTTACCATTCCAGCTTCAAGATTCACTTGTTCCGTTATTGCCCGTTTTCTGGACTCAGCAGTTTTCAGATTTAGCCTCACTTCTGACAGCACACTCTTCAGATTCTCATCAGATTCGTGGAAAATTGAGTCAGGTGGAGTAATGCACGAGCCAATAACTACAACTTCGTCATTCTCTGCTTCCTCCCATGCATTCCAAAGATGAAAACAGAATGTGTCTGGTGACTCTACCCAAATAATGCTGTTTGAATCTTTAGCACTTTTGGGTAAAATCCCGAACCTAGATTTCTTCTTCTCGTCATAGATTACTGGTGAGCCACCTTTGATCATATTCTGAAGCTTGAAAACCACTTGTTGGTCAGGGATCACAACGTAATTTTCAGTAATAGCAAAATCATGCATCATTGTTGGAACGTCCAGTGGGATCTCAACGTCATACGATTTCTTCCCATTTTTGGAAAACTTGAAATATTTCAAGTACGGTTTCTTAACGACATCGTAACTCAAAGAGAATAGCTCGCCAGAAACTGGATCGATTTTCGGATGAGCTATCATTGTGCTTTTGAGTTGCTCGTCAAAATCGTATCTCCCCTTTGTTTGTAAATCGCCACAAGACTTAATAGCAACGTGATAAGGAAGATCATCTTCTGACATGGCTAATAACCTGCCGTTAAAGTAAACTAAACCGGCGTTAGCCACACCTGTTCCATGACTATGATCTACGAGCCCACAAAGTCCACGTGCATAGAAGAGGAGAAGACGCGCAATACCAGAATGCCCGTGGATTTCACCAATGGCTTTCGGGAAAACCGATTTACCCAATTCACACTCTTGAACTAGTCTTTCGGTTTCAGTGAACCGACACGAATAGTTCACTGAACCGCCGTTAATGGTGACTGCATGAAGCATGCCATCACCATCGAAGAAATGGTGGCCAGCAACGGGTTCAAAATGCGGGTTAGCACCGTTACGTACGTAAACGCCGTTAATGCAATCGGGTACAGTTCCTGTAACGGGAAGGTTATGCCGGACGGGCATTTCCGGCACCGGAGAAAAATTGCCGGCTAGTTGAACGCCTGGGTCGGCGGTTTTTGGGAGCGGGTTCTGTTTATCACGTGAGATCAACGCGCTCTCCATTATATCCAATGCTTTCGCAGCGGCTTTCTGAAAGAGATTCCAGGCAGGTTGCGGGGGAGAAGGGGTGTCCCTTTTGGTAATTGTTGGATATTGATAGGGTTGTTTTGGGAAAGTGAGAAAAGTAGGGGAGTGGAGAGCACATTGAATTTTAGCTCTAGGAGTGGGCTTTCTCATGGAGATGGATTTTGAAGGAAAGCCCAAATCAGCAGGTGCACAAGTAGAGGAATTAGACGATGAGAAGGGATGAGGGACTTGGACTTTAGCCCATGTATAAGAATTTGCAGATGTATGAGTCATTTTTATTGAAGGGAAAGAAGAAAGGAAAGAGAGGTTTGGGAAGAAAGAGAAAGAGGGAAGGGTTTAAATAGAGTTTGGTCTTAGAGAAGATAGAGAGTATTGTAGTTTAGAGGGAAATGGAGGTCCACCTTAGACATCTAGGAGAAGACCATAGAAATAAAAATAAATTACTTTTTTCGAAAAAAATTCATTTTTTTCTCTAAATTAGTGTTTGCTATTAAATTTTAATTTTTACATGAAAATAAATTTTGAAATTTTTTTGAAAATTTAAAATAATCAAAATCCTATTTCCAAAATTTTTACTTCAGATCACTCACAAAAAATTTTAAAACAGTCCAAAATTATATTCATATGTCAAATAACGTTATTTTCGCTTGAAAAAGATTCATTTTCACGAAATTTTACAATTCTTATGTCCAAACGCCCACTTAGGAAGTTGAGATCAACATAAGTGTAGATTTGAGAGAGAGGGGGGGGGGAGGGATGGAAATAATAACAAATGTGTAAGTACATATTTTATGAATGATGAGATTATAAGTTTGGAACATAGTTTTAAGACAACACAAGTTTGTTGGTGAGTGCACAAGGGTTAGCTTCCGTCTTTAGACAAAATATTTATCTAATGAAAAGAGAACATAATTTCTAAGACTAAAACATTTTTTAATGCATATTGAACACATCTTCTATCAAAAAAATGGAGAGAAATTTACAATAGACGTGGAAATTGATGCGGTCAAAATTTCTTTTTCGTTATAAGAGTGGTTTGAGATACTTATGAAGTAATGTTTACGTTGAAAATGATAAATTACAATTATATTTGAATTTTTGGTTCTAAAAATATGTGATCTATTTTAATACTCGTTGTTTAGGCAATAAATGCTAAGTGAGAAGTAATAAAACGAGATAAGGGCGAAGGAAGATGAGATTGTGCAAACCGAGCAGCTGGGAAACAGGGCTTCGAGCTTGGTTGGAATGGGCCTCGAGGTCGAACTCGGGAGCTTGATAAGGGGCGGTCGACAATGATTCAACAGTATCGAAAGCCTCGAAGATGGCCTCTTTACAATCAATGATGAGTAATGAACGAAGAACAATTAATGAACACAATAAATGAAAGACAATAAATCAATGAAGAAATTATAGAGAATATTTGAGTTAGAGAGTAGAAAATGTTCTTGTTTTTGTATATTGAGTATCATGTGTCATACAAAATGACAAGGGTCCCCTTTATATATGGAGGGGGAATCCCAACATAGTACATGTGTAATTATTATAAAGAAAAATAGCTGGTACAACTATTCAATATCACAGTACGGACTTGTACTACTCTTGCAGACTTGATCAGCTTTAATCACGTGCCATTTGGAACTTCCCATTTTTCCATAATGGTCTTCGATTCTTGTCATGCTTCAAGGTGTATCGACCCCTCGGAATGCTTCCTCGAGGAATGCCTCTCGGGATTGAACTTTGGATTCCGCCTCGATGCAGTCGAGGTCGAGGCTTGGAACGCTGTAGAAGCATTAAAATCGTACTTCCCCGAATTTACCGTATACAGATAGGCCTCCGTTTCTTGGAATGAAAAGACAAGAAATGATTTGAATTCACCAACTTTTCAATGGCTTCATTATTATGTCAGTCATGCCGCGTAAGCGACTGATGTGATTGGAGAGATGCTTCAAAAGCCAAATTCGCACAATATTCGAAAAGATTCGAGTTCATTACGGCGGTTGGCTGCCCTTTGGCCTTCCTCAACGCACACGATTGGCCCCTATAAATACTCCTTCTCCTGCCCTTCACCTTTCATTACTTCTTCTAACCTTTTCTAAAAAGAGCTCTCATTACTTCTTTCTTGTATCCCTTTCCTGATCAGCTCCCTCTTGTTTCCTTCGACATCTTTCAGCAGGAATGACGAAGGCCTCCAAAACTATTTCACGAGATGATAAAGCCTCCTCATCTTCACGTTCCTCAAAGTGTAAGGCAACAGTACCCCCAAACCTCGAGGAGTTCATTCTCGGAACCTACGAAACGACCTCTGATTTTAAGTTCGACAAACCTTCCTCGAAGCCGGGGCGGTGTGAACCCGTATCCCGATATATTAGCCTAATAACAAAACCGAGAAGGTGAGGGCTGACTGCAGCTGGGGAAATGCGGTGAAATTGGAGATTCCCTTTTGGGAGGAAGACATAACATCCCATAAAACCGTCTTCCTCAGTGTATACACATATCTATTTACCCTAGGCCCGGTAGGGCCGTCTTCACCGTAGATAGACCCCATGATTCTTGATTTCTGCAAGCGATACCAAGTGATGATCAACCAGATTCATCCATCATTCTAGCATACTATTTACATGGTTAGGCATTTTGCAAATATGGTCGAAGGGGTGCCTTTCACCCTCGAGTATCTGATTAGAATGTACAGCCCCCGACTCTACCGGGGCGGTCTGATCAAACATCATCGTTAGGGCTCGAAGGATTTCTTTTCTTGTACCGATGAGGACAAGGACAGAGGGTGGATGAGCCTCTTTGTTCGGGTTAGGACCTCAGATTCGATTCCATTCGAAAGTATTCCGTTCCCTGAGGAATGGAATATGAATCATAAGTTAATACTGTAATTTTTCCTTCGTGACAGCTTTGCCTCGAACTAATTCCCTTTGATGATGCAGTTGTTGCGTGGAACCCTGATGCGGTTAAGGATCTCTCGAGCTGGGTTCGCCCGCTTGATTCAGCCTGCCCATATATTGAGCACGGTGCGACCTGGCCAGAGGCCGGTGGGAAGCTAAAGATCATGGTGGGGCCCTCCCTCTTGCAATACCTGAGTTTTAAAAATAAACACCTTCTGAATATATTATGACCTTTTATGTTGTGTGCTTGTGAAGGCCTAGGGGAGGCCTCTTTGATGAGAGAAACATCGCCCGAGGAAGCAGATATCCCAAAACCAAATGAGGAGAGAAAGAGAAAAAGGGAATTGTCGATCGAGTTTCTGGAGCCATCGAAGGCTATAGTGCAAAAGTCCAAAGCCGACCCTGCGGCTTTAAACGAGAAAAATGATTTCCCGACATCACTCGAGGGAGGTGGAAGCGTAACTACTTCTGCCTTTACTGATCCGATTACTGTAGAACTGAGGGCTTCTAGACCAGAATCCGATGATGCCATCCTACCTGGGGCTGAAGGGGTTTTTGAGGGTAGGTCAGATGATGTCCCCGAGTCGATTGCATCCGAAATATTCCTCGGGCCGAAGGACACTCGTAGGATGAGTTGCGGGAGCCTAGTCACGAGACGAAGGCCCTGATCGATCTATCCGGGGTCATTGATGTAGGTGATTCTCCGCCGGTTTCAACATTTTCTCTGAGGGAGACACAGGATGCCCATAATATAGAATCTTCCGATGTGGGGGCGTCTCTCGGAGGGAAAGTCGTAGTCGAGGGGCTCTTTACTACGGTTGAGAAGGATCCCAAGCTTAATGCCATGTTCATTTTCGAGGAGGCTGAAAGTCTTTGCAAACAGGTAATTTCTTCGTCGATTGTTTCGATCTTTGATTATTATTTATTTGACATTCCTCCCTTTATGATTTCAGGCGAAAGTGCTTATAATCGGACCACGACTATGTTCCAGTCTGAGCTGAACCATTACGAGGGGGAGTACAGGAGATTTTTATTGGAGACGAACGAGCTCAGGTCTCTTCTTGCCAAAAAGGAGGAAAAAATGCTGGACCTCCGAGCCCGTTTAGAAACGGTATCTCGAAAATGGAGCGATCTTGATGAGCAGGTAACATAGCCTTTTGTATGTTTTGTTTTTGTTCTAGCTCGATATCAGTACTCAATGCTTATCGGGCTGGTCTTTGCAGCTTAAGGGGAAACATGCCCTGATGCGGGAAGGATTCAGAGCCAAGGATGCTGAGATCCTTGGGTTCAAGTAGTGTGTGAACGAGATAACCTCTGAGGGAGACGCCCTGCAAGAGAAGTTAACCTCGCTTGAGCATTGCCTTCGGGATATGAGGGCTGAAAGTAGTAAATATAAGGAGCTCTATGTTGAATCGGTCACCGCGCTATCTTCAATTAAGGTTGAGGCCAATGCGCTCGTAGACTCGTATAAAGTTGATGTTGCTGCTGCAAATGCCCAGGCCAGGAAAGAAGCCGAGGAAGCCGATCTTGAACTTGCACGAGCTTTGGAGCATGCCCGACTAAAGTCTCGGAGGCAGGCTCTCGAGGATATACATGCAGGGGGCCTCGATTTATCTGCTGAGATAGAGAGGGTGAAGACCCTAGAAGAGGAATCGGAGGCCCTGCTTGCTTCCGAAGATGATTCGAGCAGTGGCTCGGGAGATGATGAAGAGGAGGGTGAAGTCCCCGAGGGGGAAGAGGTCGTTGAAGATTTGGGGGCCAAGGGCCAAGCCGCTAAAAGTATAATCTCCGAGGGAGCCGTTGAAGGCACACCCTAGCGGTAGATTAGTTTTTCGTTTATTCTTTTTTCCTGTATGAGGGCTCCAACTTTGATCTTTGTAAATGTGCTTTGTGAACTTTCATCATATATAAAAGGCTTTTCGTTATTCCTCGTTTCTTTTCTGGTCCCTTGGAATAGGCTTTGATGCCTATCGATGATTAGTCCGATGAATGGGATTTAGAAATGACACCCTTGGGGTTATAAATTGGCCTTGAGGCTTTTTAGGCTGGCACTTAGGCTCTTATGCATTGGATTGGTACAAACTTTAATGTGGATGGCGACTTAGACTCATACGCATTTGCCTTTAGGCGCTTTTGTTAACCGTTTTGGGCTGAGTCTCCGAGTCAGGTTTCGACTCGAGCTCATCGACCCCCAGGTTTTTTAAATCGGACCTGAGGCTTTTTAGGCTGGCGACTCGGGCTCTTACGCGTTGGGTCGGTACGACCTTTAATGTGGCTGGCGACTCGGGCTCTTATGCATTGGGTCGGTACGACCTTTAACGTGGCTGGTGACTCGGGCTCTTATGCGTTGGGTCAGTATGACATTTAATGTGGCTGGTGACTCGGGCTCTTATGCATTGGGTCAGTACGACCTTTAACTGGTTCTTTCGAAGTAATTCGAGGCCTGTGATTTTATGGCAAAAGTCAGACGTCTTCGAGTTGCGTTAGTTTGGCCAGAGCTTTATAACGGTGGTCATTGTATTTGGCCGTAGCCTTTTAGTCCCCGAATGAGATAGTATCAGTGTCTATATTGAGGGTATGCCTTTTTAGGGTTCTTACAAGTTCGAATATATAGCCTTGACTTTGATATCGGGATTATGCCTTTTTAAGGTCTTACAAATTTGTACATGCCTTGCTCGTGGTCTTACAATTTTGATGTTTCCTCGTGGCGGGCTTACATTGGTGCCTTATGGAGGGCTTATGAGCTCGAAGTTGCCGGCCCTAAGGTCTTATGGCTTCGAGTTTTTGGTAACTCGATACAGTGACTATCGAAGACAGTCCCCGAGTCGGGGTTATGCCTTTTTTAAGGTCTTACAATTTAAATGTTACCTCGTTGAGGGCTTAGATTGTTGATATTGCCTCATGGAGGGCTTATACTATTGATATTGCCTCATGGAAGGCTTATATTGTTGACATTTCCTCATGGAGCGCGTACAATCTTGAATTTGTCAGCCCTACAAGTATACATGTTTTCACCACCGAGGGTTCGATTATTCTATGTGGACACGGTTCATTCGACCGTTTGGTCCGATACATCATTCTCATGTCGAGACCTTCTTTGGCATATTTTAGTGATCTCGGGGGGACGCCCCTCAGTATTCGAGGTTGATCGAAGAGAAGCCTTGAATACTTGTTGAGTTCTTCTCAGGTAGCATATAGTTCTTTCCTCGTTAAAAACCTCGTCGGTAAAACCCATTTGGGATAAAAATCTGACGTGGAGGAAAAAGAGCGCAACACATGCTTTAAAACCCAAGGCCTTCGAGGTTTATTTCATCGGGCACCTGCAAGAAATTATTGCGAAGCTCAAAATGAAAAGGAAGGGAGCATCACAGAGTTTATAACATACTCTGTGATGACATTACATAAAATTATGCTAATGTGATGGTAGAATAAAAATATGTAGAAATAACAGTGATGCTCACTCTACACAAAATTAGAGAAGAGTGAGCATCACAGTTATTTATACATATTTCTATTCTACCATCACATTAGCATAATTTTATGTAATGTCATCACAGAGTATGTTATAAACTCTGTGATGATCATACAGTACCTAGTTCTAGCTAGTTCTTTCTTTTTACACGCATGTTAGTAGGTGAGGCTTTTTGATGCCTCTACAGGATTAGTAAGGTAAGGTTTAGCCAAATAAAAAAAATGAAGGGAGTTATACCCTAGCAATAATAGCGCTTGAGCATTGATATGTTCCAATTGTTTGGAAGTTGCTCGCCTTCTATGGTACCGAGTTTGTAGGACCCTTTGCCGATTAATCCAAGGACACGTTACGGTCCTCCCAGCCTGGGCCCAGCTTCCCTTCATTAGGGTTTGGAATGCTTAGGGTGATTTTTCTTAGGACTAAGTCCTCAACTTTGAAATGTCAGAGGTTTGTTCTCCTGTTATAGTATCTTTCAATCCTCTGTTTTTGGGCGGCCATCCGGACCAGTGAAGCTTCTCACTTCTCATCTAATAGCTCGAGGGCTATAGTCATAGCCTCACTATTTGAGTCCTCGATGGCATGTCGGAATCTGGCACTAGGCTCTCCGACCTCGACCGGTATCAAAGCCTCGAACCCGTATACCAGAGAGAACGATGTATCTCCTATGCTTGATTTAGAGGTTGTCCGATATGCCCACAGCACCTCGGGTAGTATCTCTCTCCATTTTCCTTTTGCATTTTCTAACTTCTTTTTCAAGTTTTTAATGATGGTCTTGTTCGTGGACTCGGCCTGACCATTTTCACATGGGTGGTAGGGCGTTGATAGGATCCTTTTGATTTTTGTGATCTTCAAAAACTTTGTTACTTTGCCTTTGACGAACTGCCTCCCGTTATCGCACGTTATCTCGGAGGGGATCCCGAATCGGCACATGATGTGATCCCAGATGTAGTCGATGACATCTTTTTCTCTTACCTTCTCGTAGGCCTGTGCTTCCACCCATTTTGAGAAATAGTCAATCATAAATAGAATAAATCTAGCCTTACTTGGCGTCGTTGGCAGGGGACCGACGATGTCCATTCCCCATTTCATGAAAGGCCATGGTGACAAGACTGAATGCAGCTGTTCGTCGGGTTGGTGGATCATTGGCGCAAATCTTTGACATTTGACGCATTTTTGGACGAATTCTTTGGTATCTCTTTCCATGCTGTCCCAATAGTAACCTACTCTAATCAACTTTCGAAATAAGGAATCTGCACTAAAGTGATTTTCGCAGGTGCTCTCGTGGATTTCTCGGAACACGTAGTCGGCGTCTCTCGGCCCCAAGCATACTACCAAGGGCCCGTCGAAGGTTCTTCTGTATAGAGTTTCATTCTCGTCAAGTGAAAATCGGGCTGCCTTGGTTCGAAGGGCCCTTGATTCTTTTGGGTCTGCGGGTAGCTCCCCACTTCCCAAATATTTTATGTACTTATTTCTCCAATCCCATGCCAGGCTGGTGGAGTTGGTTTCGGCATGGCCTTCTTTAGTCACCGATTTGGATAGCTGAATAACAGCACCAGGGAGTATGTCATCTTCCTCGACGGACGGTCCCAGGTTTTCCAGTGCATCTGCCTCGCTGTTTTGCTCTCGAGGTACATGGACCAAAGTCCATTCTTTGAAGCGATGCAAAGTGACTTGAAGTTTGTCTAAGTATCATTGCATCCTGTCCTCTCGAACCTCAAAGCTTCCATTTGCCTGGTTTACTACCAGAAGGGAATCACCTTTTTCCTCGATGTTTTCCGCTCCTATGCTTTTGGCCATTTCGATACCTACAATCATAGCCTCATACTCGACTTCGTTGTTAGTAAACTTTGCAATTTTTATAGATTGTCTAATCAAGCCACCCGTAGGTGGCTTCAGAACTATGTTGAGCCCGGATCATTTCACGTTCGAGGCACCGTCGGTGAATAAGGTCCATACCCCTGATGTTGTGCCCGTTTTTAGTAAAAGTTCTTTTTCTACATCGGGCACAAGAGCAGGCATAAAGTCGGCCACGAAGTCCGCCAAAATTTGGGACTTGATAGCCGTTCGGGGCTGGTATTCGATATCATACCCCCTGAGCTCGATGGCCCATTTGGCCAGTCGGCCCGATAATTCGGGTTTATGCAATTTATTTCGGGCAAAGGCGGGCTTGAGAGATACGACTTTAAACCTTCCAAGGCATGCTGGCACTCCGGGGTCCATTCAATTTTTTTTCTTTTTAAGCAGGGAGAAGAAGTGGTGGCTCCGATCTGATGATCTCGAGATGAATCGGTCTAACGCTGCTATTCGTCCGGTCAACCGGTGTACGGCCTTCCCATTGTTCATCATCGTGATTTCTTCGATGGATTTGATTTTGTCGGGGTTGATTTCAATTCCCCTGTTTGATACCATGAAGCCTAAAAATTTGCCCGATCCTACGCCGAAGGCGCATTTCTCGGGGTTGAGCTTCATGTTGTAACTTCTAAGGATGTCGAAAGTTTCCTGCAAATGAATTAAATGGTCCTCTGCGCGTAGGGACTTAAATAGAATGTTGTCAATGTATCTTCCATGGATTTTCCTATTTGATGTTCGAACATCTTATTAACTAGGCGTTGGTATGTGGCCCCCCATTTTTTTTTAGCCCGAAGGGCATTACATTGTAGCAATACGTGCCATACTTCGTGATGAACGAAGTTTTTTTCCTATCCTCGGGGTTCATTTGAATTTGATTATACCCGGAGTAAGCATCGAGAAAGGTGAGGGTCTCGTGGCCAACCGTGGCATCAATCAATCGATCGATGTTAGGCAACGGGAATGAATCTTTAGGGCATTCTTTATTTAAGTCCTTATAATCTACGCTTTAGTTTGTTCCCCTTTTTGGGAACCACTACCATATTGGCCAAGACTTCAGGATATTTTACTTCCCTGATGGAATCTATTTTGAGGATTTTTGGTACCTCGTCTTTGACGAACACATGATTTATCTCGGACTAAGACCTCTTTTTCTGCTTCACTGGTTTGAACCTGGGGTCGACGCTTAGCCGGTGAGTGGTTATTTCCGATTGGATCCCTGTCATGTCTAGGTGGGACCAAGAAAATCAATCAACGTTGTTAACAAGAAATTGAATGAGTTTCTTCCTTAGTTCGGGGGTTAATCCCGGTCCCAGGTATATCATTCGATATGGAAGATCTTCCATCAAGACAGCTTGCTCCAGGTCTTCGACCATCGATTTTGTTGCGTCTGATTCTTCCGGGGCGACGAAGGTTCTAGGGGTGAGGAAGTACTCTTCATCATCCTCGGGGACCTGTTCATTTCTTGACCCCTCCGAGGTGAAGTATATGGGGGCCGGTGCCATGTCATGCACTGCAAATATTTTCTTTGCCGTGTGTTTTATCTCCATACACCGTTTTCACACCATCTTTAGATGCGAAATCAACATTTGGTGGAGAGTCGACGACATCGCCCTCAGGTGGTGTATCCACGGCCTTCCTAGCAGGGCGTTGTATCTCGTTTTACCCTTGATGACATGAAACTTGGTATTTCGAACCGTACCAGACACATCGACTGGAAGGGTGATTTCCCCCTTCGTCGTTTCGCTCGTCATGTTAAATCCATTGAGGGATCGAGAGTCGGGCTTGATTTGGTCGAGCAGCTCAAGCCGCTCCACTACTTCCAATCCGATTATATTGGCTGAGCTACCTAGATCCACGAGCACACTTTTAATTTGAACGTTATTTAATATAAAAGAAATTACCAGCACATCACTATGTTGTTGGGACAGGGCTTCAATATCTTCTTCACTGAACACAATAGTTCCTTCAAGCATAAAACTTTGAGTTCGTTCTTTGTTGGTAATGGGCACTTTGGCCCGTTTGAACATGGGTTCTTGCGGGACGTCAGTCTCTCAAATAATTACGTGAACAACGTGCTGGGGTTCTTCCAGCACATTTTCCCCGTTCGATCCTCTTTCTCGGAAGTGGTTCTTAGCTCGATCATAGAGAAATCCTCGAAGATGCCTTTTGTTGATCAATTGGGCCGCTTCTTTTCGAGCGGGAGTTCTCCGCGCTTCACACCGATCTTCTCCGGATACGTTTCTATATGTACGGGAGCTTATGTTGACATGCAGAGCGTTGCATGAGCCTTTATCAACATGGATTTGTATTGGTGCCCCTTCAGGGTTTTGCGGTGGTATGTTGGTGCCTGAAGCAGCTGCACCGTTCTCTCCATGATCCTCAGGACCGTTGCTTTCATGTGCATTTACCGAGTTAGACATTTTTTTTGACCTGAAATTGAAGATTATTGGACAAGAAAAAATGTAAAGAATAACTTGTGTTTTCAGGAAACCAGTACTAAAAGAATTACTATTATTTTTAGCCCCACGGTGGGCGCCAAACTATTTAC
Source organism: Nicotiana knightiana (assembly GCA_005239525.1). NCBI lineage: Eukaryota > Viridiplantae > Streptophyta > Magnoliopsida > Solanales > Solanaceae > Nicotiana > Nicotiana knightiana. Next base: position 123,147 of record ML390774.1, read on the forward strand.
CTTGAAAATGGTAATTACAATTTTATTTGAATTTGTGATTCTAAAAATACGTGATCTATTTTAATACCCATTGTTTAGGCAATAGATGCTAAGTGAGGAGTAATAAAACGAGATAAGGGTGAAGGAAGATGAGATTGTGCAAACCGAGCAGCTGGGGAACGGGGCCTCGAGCTTGGTTGGAATGGGCCTCGAGGTCGAGCTCGAGAACTTGATAAGGTGCGGTCGACAATGATTCAACAGTATCGAAGGCCTCGAAGATGGCCTCTTTACAATCAATGATGAGTAATGAACGAAGAACAATTAATGAACACAATAAAAGAAAGGCAATAAATCAATGAAGCAATTATAGAGAATATTTGAGTTAGAGAGGAAAGAATGTACTTGTTTTTGTATATTGAGTATCATGTGTAATACAAAATTACAATGGTCCCCTTTATATATGGGCGGAGGGAGGGGGGGTCTCAATATAGTACATGTGTAATTATTACAAGAAAAAATAACTGGTACATCTATTTAATGTCATGGTACAGACTTGTACTACTCTTGCAGACCTGTCAGCTTTAACCATGTGCCTTTCGGAACTTCCCATTTTCCCATGATGGTCTTCGATTCTTGCCATGCCTCGAGGTGTATCGACCCCTTAGAATGCTTCCTCGAGGAATGCCTCTCGGGATTGAACTTCGGATTCCGTCTCGATGCAGTCGAGGTCGAGGCTTGGAACGCTTTAGAAACATTAAAATCGGATTTACCGTATACAAGTAAAATTAATACAACTTCGTTAGTTTATTTTATGCGAAGATGTTACTTTTGACATATTATAAGCTAAAGATATACACTTCAAAAAGTGCCAAATTGGCCTTACTATCAATTATTAAATGAGTTCCGTTGATAGTTTACATATTTTTTTTGTTTATTTTTATAAAAGAATGAACTTTATTTAAGTTGGTTCAAACAAATCATGTTATTAAGAGTAAAATTAAAATACTATTTAAACAGTTGTTTTTTTAGTAGGAATATAGTTGGATGATCTACATGTTTCAACTTATCCCTGCAAGTGTAGGCAATTCTTCTTTTTATGAATATATTATAAAGTTTAGGGATTTTTAGATAAAGTGCCGGTAGGGTTCGCTATTTATTTTAGTAACAAATATACATAGGTCATCTACTGATTATACACGTCTATGTTTAAAGTTGAAATATGCATATATTTACATCTACTGACTATATTTTTAATTTAAGCGATTGAGTGAACGACTATTTAATTTAATTCTTCTATAATTTTTGCACAAACATACACACAATTGAAGTATACAACGTAAATCTCAATTTTATTGGATAGTGCTTGTCAATTTGAAGGAAAATCTTAGAGTGAATGTAAGATTTTCCATGGCGTAATCAGGACGTCACAAATTCAAATTCAAATTACTGAAGCAACGTCTTTGTAAAAATGAAAGGTGAAGCAACCTATTACTAATCTAATATAGTTTTTCTCTTTCGGTGTGTAACAGAAGTTAAATACAGTGGGCTACTCTTCTTTTTTTTTCGTCTCTATTTGTTTCATACTTTTTCCTTTTGTTTGTTCGAAATAGATTCGTGACTTCTATTTCGAAATAGTTAAGTCTTACCATCTCTCAATTATTGAGCTAACTTATTTTAGGCTCCTTTGGGTACAAAAGTAAATATTTTTAAATAAGTATTTTTAATTTATGACCTGTCAGATAAATGAAGACAAAAACTTGAGGGAGGAATTCGGACGGAGAAGGAAAGGAGGAGTATTTTTTGTTGGTGGAGTAAAGTGAATCAGTAGTAGAGAAGGATTGCGATCGGAGAAGAGGCCGGAATTATTAGCCAATACTCTCTTGTTTCAATTTAGATGACATATTTTTCTTATTAGTCCGTTATAAAAAAAATAAGATATTTTTACAATTGAAAATAATTTAACTTTAAACTCTTTTTTTTAAGCATAGACCCCAACTCGTATATTATCAAAAAGAACTAGTACACGGAGGTGGGAAATAGACCATAGCCTCCAGAACATGGTGAGGAATGACAAAGATGTTCCTTGTGAGCAACAGACGCCAAGTCCTCTGCCTAAGTTGGGAGATTGCCTCAATAACAATTTGACAATTAAGCTCTAAACTACAGGATGCTATGCCTATAGTTATCAGCACTATACAATGTACAATCTTCTTTGGCTTAAATCTGAAATTTGGGATGCCATCTTGATCCAGCTTCAGAAGGGATTGTACTATGTCCGGTAGAGAACTAGTATCATCCATTATAATCTGACGTCTTATTGATTCTCCCAAATTAGCTAGATGATCAACCACTGTGTTCCCCTCTCTGAAAGTATAGACAAAAACAAAATTACCTTTGCTAGAGAGTTGAACATTCTGGTCTATAATATGTTGGATCTGCTAGGGTGCCTTCGTTTTGTTGTTAATCATGTCAATAATCAATTTGGAATCGGATTCCACCACCACATAGAGAAAACCTCTATCAACGCATAAATTCATTCCATGTTTCAAAGCTAAAGCCTCAGCCATATTATTACTATATTTGCCATAGTTTTCAGCATATGCAAAAATACAGCGTCCAAGGTTGTCTCTGATGACACCGCCTCCGCCAGCACTTCCCGAATTTTCTTTACAACAACCATCTGTGTTTAGCTTCAGCCATCCTGAGTCAGGTTTCATCCATCTTATCATTTAGCTTCTAATACTTTATTTTGCCTTCTCCACTGCATAATAATGAATCTACCAGACATGTGTAAATTCTCAAATCTAGCAGCACACCTGCTTTTCCATATCTCCCAACATATAACTGAAGTTAGGCATTGGAGCAGAGCAACATGTTCCATTCTTTTCCTTTGATAACCACCATGACATAAATAGATGTCGAGTATTTCCACGCTTCAGGATAATGCCAGAACTCTTACTAAAAAAGGACCAAACATGAGTAGCAATATGGCTATTAGATAAAGGTGAGTAATTGTTTCTTCCTTGTGATTATTACAATACGAGCACATAGACGGGAGAACTATATGAAACTTCTGTATATTCTCATCAGTTGGTATCCTATTCTGTAACAATCTTAGCATAAAGAAAGAGATTTTGAATGGGAGTTTCTTATGCCAAATCATAGAATCTGTGAAGGAATTATGTCTATGTCTCCTCAGGTTTTGCCAAGTAGATTTGCAAGTAAACATACCCTGATTATCAATAATCCAAATGGGCCAATCATCCTTTTCTCCATAAATCTCTATTTTACCAATATTATTGATAATGTTTTTAGGCACCACACTTCTGGGCTTCATGAAAATCCAACCCCTTTCATTAAAAAAGTTGTTCACCTGAATGTTTCTGGGAGAATTATGGTAGTGAATCTGTTTTGCCAATGCCATTTTACCCATTAATGAGAAGCTTTTATAACAACATGGCCCTACAAAGTTTTACCTCTTAATATATTAAGAACATAAATTTAAAAAAAAAAATTCTTAAATTCTTTATCGAGTCAAACTATCTCATTTATATAGGAACAAAAGGAGTAAGAAATAGAATAATAAGAGTCGGGGCATAGATGACACTTGAAATCAGTAGATGAACTTACTTTGACTTCTGAGTGCCCACTTTTATTTGATTGTGTTTTTCCTATGTTATTGTGTTTTTTGTCCCTTCCATCCATTATGCGTACCATAAAATATTCGCTCATTTGTTGCCCCATACGTCTCTTCTCCTCTCTCTTTTTCCCTTGATATTGATAGAGGAAATTTTTTTTAATAGCCTAAAATATAACTGTAAATAATAATTCATAATAAAATTAGGAAAAACTATGCATTTCAAAAGTATTTTAATTTCACAGATTCCTTAATAATTAAAAAGAAAAAACTCACTTATTTATTATTGTCACTCCAAATTTCAGGGCCTTGTAACTGCATGGAACAATGCTTCATGTCGAGCAAACCAAACTTAATCTATATCTATCTATATTATTATAAAAGCATGAATATAATGTCGATTTACAAAAATAACCTTATAATATTAATCATAATAACTCACAATAAAATGACATAATCGGAATTCTAGACCTTAGTGTAACGACCCAGCCGTCCGTATTGATAAATTTTGTCATGTTCATCGTCTTAAGGTTTTGAACAACTTCGTATTAGGTGTCACGACGCGTGTGTGCGGTCGCGTTCGATTTGAGGATGATTCAGAGTCAATTTGGAAGAAGAATTTCTGTTTTAGAAGCTTGAGCGGTAAGAGTTGAAAGAAATTTGACTTCTGTGTAAACGACTCCGGAATGGGGTTTTGATGGTTCCAACAACTTTGTATGGTGATATTGGACTTAGGCGTGGGTCTGGATTTGGATTTGGAGGTCCGTAGCATAATTTGAATTATTTCAGTGAAGGTTGGAAAAGTTGAAGTTTAGAAGGTTGAGAGGTTTGACCAAGGGTTGACTTTGGTGATATCAAGGTCGGAATGCGATTCATAGAGTTAGAATAGCTTTTTATGTCATTTGGGACTTGCATGCAAAATTTGGCGTCGTTCCGGATTGATTTGGTATGTTTCGGCTCTAGTTTTAGAAGTTGGAAGTTTTGGAAGTTCATAAGCTTGATTCTTGGTTTGATTCATAGTTTCGACGTTATTTGATGCGATTTGAGGCCTTGACTAAGTTCGTATCGTGTTTTAGGATGTGTTGGTATATTTGGTTGAGGTCCCGAGGGCTTCGGGTGTGTTTCAGATGGGTTACGGGTCATTTCTCCATGTTGTTAAACTGTTGTTTTGCTGGTACCTGATTTCCCTAATTACGTTCACATCAATACCTCCGCGCATCGCATAGTGTAACCTTGGAGACAGGAATAATTGTTCTTCGCGTTAGCATACAGTTGTCCGCTATCGTGTAGTTTCGCTTTTCCCTTCAACGAGTTCATGTTTATGTGTTCGCGTTCGTGTATCATAGCCCTAGCTGGTCCCCTTTCGCGATCGGTAGTATGTTTCTTGGGGCCTCATCACGTTCCTTCTTCGCGATCGTGTCTACCTGTTCGCGATTGCATAACACCATTTCTAGCAATGCACTTTTTCCTCTTCGCGATCGCAAATCCTTTTCCGCGATCGTGATGTACAAATACCTGGGCATAATATAAAAATACTCTATTCCGAGGGTTAGCCATTTTTAACATTTTTGGAGTTCTAGAGCTCGGTTTTGAGTGATTCTTCGTGGGGGTTTCAAGAAAATCATTGGGGTAAGTTTTCTTCAGCTAGAATTTTTTATATTCCATGATTCTATCTTTATGTTTATCATTAAATTAGTGTTTATAGTAGAAGAAAAATGGGAATATTGAAGAAAACTCTCAAATGATGATTTGTGAGACGAATTGGTATCGGAATTGGATAATTTTGTTATGGTTGAACTTGTATCGAAAATTGTCCTTTGAAGTTATTTTGGCTAGATTTGAACCGTTCAGAGGTTATTTCACTCGAGAAGTTCCTTTAGAGCAACAATCTGTCTGCTTTAAGGGAAGTATATTGCCTAAATTCATGTGGGGGAAGTACCACTGAGGATTTTAGTCTTTTATGCTAATTGTATCTGATGTTTTAGACGTCAATACCACACAATATTATAAGTTAATTGTGCAGTACCCAATTTTCGAGTGTTGTCATAAGAAGAACCTGATTCTTCTTGGTGTACTACTTACTACTATTTGCAGAATATTAAAGCAGTAAACTAAAGACACAAATATTTTACGTGGAAAACACCTGGCTCAAAAGGTGTAAAAAGCACAACCTACTCCTCAGTAGGATTTTCTCAACCACTTCACTAAAAACTCTGAGCCAAACGGACTTACAAAATAAACTCTTTTGTAATCCTAGGACTAACTCTAACCCTCTTTGTATCAACTAGCCTCTAGCTAATTTCTACATACTTCAAGCTAACCCTAACTTGAACAATGTGTACCTATTACAATTGCTTCTATTAAAGCTGAAAAGATACATTGTTAAAACTCATACTACAACTAACTAGAGACACTGATAAACAGATGGAACTGTTTCTTCTAGTTGAACTGTAGCCTTTGCACAATAATTCTGCTTGCAAATATCTGGGAATTTTGCTTTTAGAACTTGATTCAATTTAGTATTTGTGCGTCAATTCAATTTCAGCAGTAATACTTTAAGTATTTATAGAGTTAGTTGTTGAGTCCATGATTTATTTTTGATCCAACTCTACTTGAGTAAACGAGTTCAAATATAACTCAACTTCCTTCCTTTATTTATGTCCTAGCTGAATTCAACTTCTGTCATCTTCATCAGTTTGCAATCTTTTCATATTAGGAGACGTCCTCTTAATTCTTAGACACACTCAGTAATCACTGATATCTCCTATGCTTGTACGATTCTTATGCCAACTGATCCATTCAGGTGTGTATGCTTTGATGGACCTGGTTCAACTTGTCAACATTTATCCATCTTCAAAATCCATTCAGTGACATGGGCCAACAAATTCCCCCTTTTTGATGATGACAAACTCTGTGCTTTTATCCTGTATACACTTCAAACACTTTGTATATTTTTATGCATTAATCATTGAGAAACAGGTTCATTAGGTTATAAATATCACTTTTTAAAATTCTGAAACACATAGCACATCTTCCCCCTTTTGGCATCATCGAAAAGTTGAAAAATGATACTTACCAGTTTTTAATTCTTACTCATGGCCCATATAGGCAACTGCAAGTGCAAACATGATTAATCAACTCAAGAAACTAATAATGTAATCTAAATAAGAAATTGAGACATTTTTCAAAACAGAAGCTTTCAGTGATTAACAGTGATGATCAACACCAAAACAGATTAAAATCAAAACAGCCAAACCATGAGAAAAACAGAATAAAAACTGAAACAAAAACTAGACACTGTCCCGAACTGGACACTTGATTGGTTTGAAGGGGGTAGCACTGGACATTCCTAAGGCTGGGAGGGTGCAGATGAGGCTGTGTTTTTGATTTGTAGAAGGGACAACATTTGGTGTAAAACACCTTCATTTTTCTCCTTCTCCTTTGCTAACTCAGCTTTGAGAGCATCACGCTCAGCTTCCATCTCAACTAAGCGAGACTTCAATCGAAGGATCTCCATATCCTTTAACTCGCTTTCCTGCACCATAGTTCGGACCTTGCTGTTGACTGGTTGCTTCCGAGATGAACCAGGTTCATCTGCCGGGGCATTGACAGTATAATCACAAGACATCAGAGTGTCCTTCCCAAATAAATCCTTAGCAGTAGCCATCTCATCCTTCTTCGTAGGAACTCCAAAATGAGCAAGAATTGCAGTCAAAATAAAGCCATAAGGGATCGCATGGGCTTTGGTGCCATTCACCACTCTGTCCAAGAGCTGGATGATAAAAGCTGGCCAAGTGATCTGCTTGCCTCTGTACAGACACTCCATGAGGGTTAAATCCATGTAGTTAGCAATGTGTCTTCGTTCTTGTCTGGGCAGCAGAAATTTGATCACAAATTCAAAGAACAAGTTGTGCTTAGGATTCATCTCACTCTTGTACACAGCCCTGGGTTCAAGCTCCTTCTCATTGTCACAGAAGAATCTGGTGATATTGAGAGCTGAGGCCATTCCATCTAAACGAGGCCATCTCTGCTTCGTGTAGTCTTCATAACCCTCAACTGGAATGTCTAGAATGACTCCCAGTTCTGGAGCATCAAAGGAGACTTCAACTCCCTTGACCAATGAGGTGACCCTGCCTCCAATGACTGTGGCATTCCCCATGAACTCCACAACTTCATTTCTGACCAGCCTGCCTTCCACGCGAAGGACCATGTCCTTCCAGCCTTGCGCTGCCAGAATATCCAGTAAATACCTCATTCCAGGCTCCTCCAATTCCTTCAACAACTTTCCCTTCAAGATCGTTCTCTTGCCAAACATGGCAACTCTGTCAGTAGACACTTCTCCAACCTCCTTCTCTTCCTCTCCACTCCATTCTGGATCATCATCCCTCTCAACAATCTGTACTTTCTTCACCTTCTCTATCTTATACCTTGTCCTCAAAGCAGTACTCCCAGTGGTGATGGACACAGTAGCTGACTTCTTTGAAGAAGTCTTAGACTTTTTGGGCTTGGGTGTCTTGATAACCACTGGAGCAGGCTCCTCTTCTTGTTGGACCAGGTCTAACAACTCTTCATCGTCAACAATAGCTTCAATAGGCTCCACTACCTTTGCTTTCCCCTTCTCTGCCTTCTTTCTTTTGCTCTCTTGCAGAGCTTTTTCCAACTTCTCCTCCTCTTCTCGTACAGTATTTCTCGTAGCACGTACCCTAGGAATAGGTACACCAACAGAATCAACAGTCTTCCTTTTCTTTGAAGGAACTGAGGCTTTAGACTTTTTGGACATTGGAGTCCTTCTCTTCTTGGGGTTATATGAATCCCCCAGCTTCTTCAGTCTTCCAGCAAAAGTTTCTTCCCCAGAAGAAACATGTTCATCTATTTCCTTCATTAAATTCTCCAACCCAGCAACAACTTCCTCAACTTCAGTAGTTCCCTCTTAAACCATGACATCTTCTTTTAGATTTTCAAGAATGGGGCCACAAATTGCAAGCGTGGTACCATCCTCCCCGGATCCCCTCACATCTACTTCTCCCTCGTTCTCAAGATTTTTCTCTTTCCCAAATTTTCTTTGCCTTCTTGGCACTTCCACATCCACCACAGACCCCACCAACACAAATCGATTTTCAGCAGAATTTAAATCAGAGGTAACTTCAGTATTACCTTTCTCAGCACTGGATGAACTAGGTGCTTCGTCTTTATTGGCTGATTTGAATGAATCATTGGATGATCCTGGTTTGGAGCCTTCCTCAGCATGTAACAATTCTTCCAAGAATTTTTCTCTTGAACCAGAAGCCATAGATTTGCGTGCAAGAACCTTAACACGACGAATTTTGGGGGCTGGGGTAGGGTTTGGTGTGGGTTCAGGGATTGTAGAGTATTCTGGGGTTGATGATTTTTTAGGAGACTCAGAACTATAAACTGAGGGAGAGTTTGAGTTGGATTCATAGTTTCCCCTATCATAATCTCTGTTTAGGGATGAGTCAGAAGAAGCTGGTGGAGGAGACGACATGATTTTGATTTTGTTAGAGAGAGAAGAAAATAAAAGGCAGTAGGGATTTTGAGTTGAGTAAGTTGAACAAGGTTCGACTGTTGCTTTATGCACAATGGGTAATGATGGCCTATTTATAACTTGTGGTTGGGGAGATTAAAATGGAAGTGTATTAACCCAAGTAGGATACTAATCGATTAAGGAGTGTTAGCGATTGGAATTGATTAGATAGTTATTTTCGCCCTAAAACTAGGCTAATTAATTGAGACAGGACTTCTTGGAACTGGTTCATTATTTGGGTAAGTACGAGAATATGAATTTCAACCATAAACGGATAGAGTCCTGCTCATGTATGATTGTACTTGAATTAATACATGTATGGATATGAGAACGTACCTTGTCAGTCATGTAAACCAGCATAGATGAACCAGGTTCATCTTGTTAAAAATCTTTATCTTTCCTCAATTCACAAAGATAGAGAAACATCATTAGTAACTAGGGAATCATATTAATACATGGCAGAAGAGTATGGCAATAAAGAAATAGTACTGAGCAATGATTAATCTGATTAAGTACTTAATTAAAATTTTCTAGCCAAAGAAAACTTCCCTTGTTTATTTTATTTTCATTTTTCAATTTTTTTTCCAATTTTTGTTTTTAAATAAGGTGATCTTAATCATCGCTAATTCAATCCAGTTTCTCTCATAATGCTCCCTACTCAATGCTTTGGTAAATATATCAGCAATTTGACGATCAGTAGCACATAATTCGATTGAGATCATTCCCTTTTCATAGTTATCCCTCAGGAAATGGTGCCTAACATCTATGTGCTTAGTTCTCTTGTGATGAACCGGGTTTTTAGTCATACTAATTGCACTAGTGTTATCATAGTAAATAGGAATGCATCCCACATCTATACCAAAGTCTAGGAGTTGTTGCTTGATCCATAGCAACTGGGCACAGCAAGAGGCTGCAGCCACATATTCAGCCTCAGCAGTAGACAAGGCTACTGAAATTTATTTCTTGGTAGAACAAGAGACAAGGCAGGAGCCCAAAAAGTGAGCCATGCCTGAAATACTTTTCCTGTCAACCAGGAAACCTGCATAATCAGCATCTGCATATCCTACAAGGTCAAAATTACTACCTTTAGGATACCAAAAGCACAGATCAGTGGAGCCCTTCGGATATCTTAATATTCTTTTTACTGCAGTGAGGTAGGACTCCTTTGGATTGGCTTGAAACCTAGCACATAGTCCCACACTGAACACAATATCAGGTCTACTTGTAGTAAGATAGAGTAGAGAACCAATCATCCCTCTGTATGTCTTCTGATCAATAGATGAACCAGGTTCATCCACATCCAATTTTGTAGCTGTGTATATTGGGGTATCTATCTCCTTTGAATCCTCCGTTTTGAATTTCTTGAGGAGTTCTTTCACATACTTCTGTTGATGTATCATTGTGCCATGTGGAGTTTGTTTGATTTGCAAACCTAAGAAGAAGGTTAGCTCAACCATCATACTCATTTCAAACTCACTCCTCATTAATGTAGCAAATTCCTTGCTAAGCTTTTCAGTAGTTTCCCCAAATATGATATCATCAACATATATTTGCATAATCAGAAGATCTTTTCCCCTTTCCTTTAGGAACAAAGTACTCTCTATCTTGCCTCATTTGTACCCATGTTCCAGCAGGAAATTTGACAATCTCTCGTACCAAGCTCTAGGCGCTTGCTTGAGACCATAGAGAGCCTTGTCAAGTTTATATACATGATCAGGTGACTCTTTGCTTTCAAAACTAGGAGGCTGTTTTACAAATACATCTTCCTTCAAATAGCCATTAAGAAAGGAACTCTTTACATCCATCTGATGAAGAGTGAATTCCATATGTGCAGCAAATGCTATAAGAAGTCTGATTGCCTCCAATCTTGCCACAGGAGCAAAGGTCTCATCATAGTCAATTCCCTCCTCTTGGCTGTATCCTTGAACAACCACTCTAACCTTATTTCTTGTAACAGTTCCATCCTCATCAAGCTTGTTCCTGAAGACCCACTTGGTACCAATTACTGATCTGCCTAGTGGCCTGGGTACCAAGTGCCATACTTGACCCCTCTCAAATTGATTCAGCTCTTCTTGCATGGCTGTTACCCAATCAGCATCTTGCAGGGCTTCAACAATATTCTTTTGTTCAATCAAGGATAGAAATGCATCAAACGCACACAAATTTTTCAAGGAGGATCTAGTTTTGATTCCATATCTCAATTCTGTTATGATGTTCTCAAAAGGGTGAGAACCCTGATATCTGTGTGGTTTGAGTACTAGTTGTTCACTTCTGGATTGTTCCATGTTGTCTTGTAGTTGTGGAACAGGATCAGGGCTAGTATTTTCATGTAGAATCCCCCCTGTCGAGTTGCGTGGGGTTGTTGAACCTGGTCTATCACCTGTTCCATCTGCCATAGGTGCTTCAGTGTGGTCATTGCTCCTTACCAGTCCAAGCTCCTCATCTTCTGGTTCCTGTCTCTCAGATAAAGTGTTAGTTTCATCAAAGACAACATGTACGCTTTCTTCTACACACATAGTTATTGTATATTTTATAAGCTTTGCTATATGTTGAATATCCCAAGAACACTCTCTCATCACTTCTGGGATCAAATTTTCCTAGAGAATCTTTTCCATTATTATGCACATAATACTTGCATCCAAAAGCCCTAAGATGGGATATGTTGGGCTTTCTCCCTTTAAGTAATTCATAGGGGTTTTTCTCTACCAGAGGTCTGGTCATGCATCTATTAATAATGTAGCATGCAATGTTAATTGCTTCTGCCCAGAAGCTGTGAGGTAGTTTTCTTGATAGAAGCATGGTTCTTGGCATGTCTTCAAGAGTTCTGTTTTTCCTTTCAACAACCCCATTTTGCTGTGGGGTTCTAGGAGCAGAAAAATTGTGATTGACACCATGTTCATCACAGAACTCAGCAAACTTGGTATTCTCAAACTCAGTACCATGGTCAGATCTTATTGATGCCAGTTGATGTCCCAATTGATTTTGAGATTTCTTAACAAATGAGGTGAACATATCAAATGCGTCATCCTTAGATGAAAGGAATAAGGTCCAAGTGAACCTTGAAAAATCATCAACTAGCACCATCACATATCTCTTACCACCTCTACTTACAGTTCTCATAGGACCGCATAGATCCATATGAACCAGTTCCAACGTCCTAGTGGTACTGACCGTATTCTTACTTTTGAAAGAGGACCTTACCTGCTTCCCCCCTGGCACATGCCTCACAAACTTTATCTTCCTTGAACTTAATGTTAGGAAGTCCTACCAATAAGTCTTTAGAGACTAGTTTATTAAGCTGAGTTAGACTTGCAAGACCAAGTCGTTTGTGCCACATGAGAGGATCACTGTCCAACACACTTAGACAAGTGAGTTCATTTTGAGACAGTGTGGACAAATCTATTACATAGATGTTATTCATTCTTTTTCCCTGCAAAACAATCTTGTCAGTAAGCAGGTTAATCACAAAACATTTTGTGGAAGTAAAAGCAGCCAGGTTACCTCTGTCACATAGTTGTGATACAGTAATCAGACTATATTTCAAGCTATCTATTAGATACATATGTTCAATAGATCGTGTATCATCCTTACCTACCTTACCAACCCTAATTATTTCACCTTTCTTTCCGTTTCCAAAGGAGACATTTCCTCCTTTGAGACTTTCAAGTGAAAGGAACTGTTCCATGTTCCCAGTCATATGCTTTGAGCAGCCACTATCCAAGTACCAAATCTGGCTGCCTCCTCTCACTTGAACCTACAAAAGGAATCAAAGGTTAGTCTTAAGAACCCAAACTAGTTTGGGTCCTTTTCTATGAGAGAATGGATGAATCAAATTTTTTCTGGCCTAATTTGGCAGCCAGTTTTTCCCTTTTACAAACCTCTCATTTTTTCGACTGGACTGTTCTTTTGCAGTACACTCATATTTGTAGTGTCCAGTCTTACCACAATGGGTGCAGATTTTATTCTCAAGAAGAGTGAGATACTTGTTTTGGGGATCCCACTTGGGCAATTGACTTCCAAAGCCAATCCCTTTCCTGTTGCTACTATGATTCTCTTGAAGCCATATCATGGCGTCAGAGGATTTATTCCATTTACAGGTTCGATCTAATTCATGTTTGGCTTTGCCAAGATCTTCTTTAAGAGATCTTATCTGGTCATCCTTGGCATACATTTTATCTTTCAGTTTACCTAATTATTCTTCTAATACAACATGAGAGTGATCAACTACCTTTTTACTGGATCCTAGTCTTAACTATAAGTTTTCAGATTTTAGCTCTAGAATCTCAGTTTCGAGTGGATTAACCTGGTTCATCAAGACAATATTTTTCTTTTCAGATTCACTGACCCTTATTTCCAGGTCCATGCATTTTTCTTTTAGCACTGCACACTATTTAGATAGTTGATCATTATCTTTGGTTGTTTCCTCAGAATCATCTATGAAGTCAAGTAGCAACTCAGAGAGTTTCTCCTTAGATAAAAACTTTATTTTAGTTGTAAGTTGTGAGATACTTACCTCTGGTTCTTCATAAGTCTCTTCATCAGATTCTCCAATTTCCATGAGAGCCTGATCTTCAGTCTCCCCATCTTCTGATTCTTCATCTAAACTTTTCCCCCAAGCAACAACCATAGCCTTTGTTGTGTTTGTCTTGGGTTGAACCTGCTCCTTCCTCCTGTTCCTTCTCTCATATATTTCCTTCCTCCATTCTACTTCATACTGAGGGCTGTTTTTGATGAGATGATCAGTCTTTCCACACTTGTAGCATCCGTCATTAGCTGACCTTTCTAGTGCCTTTTCCTTGTTGAAGTTTCCTCCCCTGGAGATGCCCTTTTTTCTCATGAGAAAGTTTCTCAATTCTATGGTTATCATGGCCATATCATCGTCCTCCAGATCAGCTCCCTCAGTGATCCTCAATGCTAGACTTCTCTTCTTCTTTGGGGCATCCATCTTCATGGGTTGCCTTATGAGTTCATAAGCAGTGAGGTTTCCAATCAACTCATCCAGTCTAAGGGTTGCCATATTTTTGGATTCCTGGATAGCAGTAATCTTTCTTTCCCAGGAGATATGTAGAACCCTTGTCAAGATCTTCTCTACCTTGTCTTCTTCAAGTATGATTCTTCCAAGAGACTTGAGTTCATTTGTCAAGGTTGTGAACCTTGTGTACATTTCCTGAATTGTCTCTCCTTCTTTCATAGTGAAGTTTCATACTGAGAGTATAGTAGCGTACCTATAGACCTCTTCACTTGAGCTTTTCTTTCATGGGATACTTGTAGAGTATCCCAGATTTCCTTGGCAGTGGTACAACTTTGGATTATACTGTATTCATCTGGTCCTAATCCACACACTAGCCACTTCTTTGCTTTGGCATTCTTCTCCCATTTCTTCAGATCTTCAGCCGTGCAGTCAGCTCTAGTCTTAGGTACATCTACACCTTCAACAGTTTTCTTCATTTTTGCAAGTGGTCCATCAGTGACTATGTCCCAGAGTTCACAGTCCTCTCAAATAAGGTGGTCTTTCATTCTATTCTTCTACCAAGAATAGTACTGGCCATTGAAGAGTGGTGGCCTTGCAGTTGATTGACCTTCCCAGTTCCCAGGTGGTGCACTCATCTTGATCTTTTCCAAGGTGTTAGCATTTTCAAGGATAACCTGCTCTGATACCAATTGATGTTTTAGACGTCAATACCACACAATATTATAAGTTTATTATGCAGTACCCAATTTTTGAGTGTTGTCTAATAAGAAAAACCTGGTTCTTCTTGGTGTACTACTTACTACTATTTGCAGAATATTAAAGAAGTAAAGTAAAGAAACATATATGTTACGTGGAAAACACCTGGCTCATAAGGTGAAAAAACCACGACCTACTCCTCCGTAGGATTTTCTCAACCACTTCACTAAAAACTCTGAGCCAAACGGACTTACAAAATAAACTCTTTTGTAATCCGAGGACTAACTCTAATCCTCTTTGTATCAACTAGCCTCTAGCTAATTTCTACAGACTTCAAGCTAACTCTAACTTGAACAATGTCTACCTATTACAATTGCTTCTATTAAAGTTGAAAAGATACAATGTTAAAACTCCTACTACAACCAACTAGACTCACTGATAAACAGATGGAACTGTTTCTTCTAGTTGAACTGTAGCCTTTGCATAATACTTCTGCTTACAAATATCTGGGAATTTTGCTTTCAGAACTTGATTCAATTTAGTCTTTGTGCGTCAATTCAATTTCAGCAGTAATACTTCGAGTATTTATAGAGTCAGTTGTTGAGTCTATGGTTTATTTTTTATCCAACTCTACTTGAGTAAACGAGTTCAAATATAACTCAACTCCCTTCCTTTATTTATGTCCTAGCTGAATTCAACTTCTATCATCTTCATCAGTTTGCAATCTTTTCATATTAGGAGACGTCCTCTTAATTCTTAGACACACTCAGTAATCACTGATATCTCCTATGCTTGTACGATTCTTATGCCAACTGATCCATTCAGGTGTGTATGCTTTGATGGACCTGGTTCAACTTGTCAACATTTATCCATCTTCAAAACCCATTCAGTGACATGAGCCAACGGTATCATGTAAAGTCCGTGTACGCAAAGTAACAAGGACGTGCTCGGGCTTATTTGTGGAAAGTTGATATTTTAGGGCTCTTAGGTCCTTATGTTCACTAGATATGAAGTTTTTTTGTTATGATTAAGTTCCCCATTTACTAGTTTCAATGCTACATTTTTTAATTGGAATTAATTGCTTCATGATCCACTCTTATTGCCTATTTGACTCTTATGGGCCTTAAATGAAGTTGTTACCTCTTCTATTGCCATGATATCCCTCCCTAATAGCTTCTCCCTAGTTAAATTATAATTATCTCTTTTGTAATTTTCATCTTTAATCGAGGTTATGATTATCTTTCCGTTGCTTACCCTTAATTGAATTGTTGTATCTCTTTCGTAATTGCTCAAGCCTAAAAGAAGTTTAGTTATCCTATATCTTAGTTGACTTATCCTTGTTTGGAATATTTGAGTCGTGTTATCTCCCTTGTTGTTGAATTGTACTTTGTGGGGTCGTTGTTACATATTATTTCTCCCTTGTTGGGATATTCTTATTATGATTAGTATTCTCTTTTGCTTTTATTCTTTATGAACTCGTTTTATGATTTCCTTGTGATCGAAATCTCTTGAGTTAATTTACTTGCCGTACTCTTATGTTATTGTCATTGTTGTTGTTGTGCTCAGTGTTGTGTGCACTAGGTTTCTATTGTGCGATTGTTATTGTGATGCACGAGGTTTCTGTCGTGCGGTTGTTATTGTGTGCACGGAGTTTTTTCCATGCAGTTTTTATTGTGTGCACAAGGTTTCGGTCGTGCGGTTGTTATTGTGATGCACGAGGTTTTTGCCATGCGTTTGTTATTGTGTTGCACGAGGTTTCTGCCGTGCTATTGTTACTTTTGTTATGTGCACATGCGGTGTGACAAGGCGGGATATATATGTGGGTTTGCTCATGTGGAGAGACAAGGTGGGAATGTTATTATGCACGTGCGGTGAGACAAGGCAGACATTTAATTTATTATAGCACACGTGCCGATACAAGGTGGTCTATGTCAGGGATTGATCTATGATGACTTGTGATGGCCTGAGTGCATTCTTGTTGTTGATATTTGTGTTGTGGCGTACCTACCTGTGTGAGTTTTTATCTTGTGGAAAATTGTGGAGAACATTCTTACGTACTGTTCATTTTCTCTACACTTAGTGGTTGGCATGAACTGTGTTAGAACACTTGCATAAGCATACACGTAGTTAATCACTCCTATTGATTTAAGAAGATAGTTCCTGATATTATTGAGTACTTAAACACACCCTCATCTACTTTCGTTCTTTGTGAGAAAGGTTCTATTGGCACGTGAGTCGTCCCTACAATTACTAGTTGAAATGAGGGCACAAGATGCCAAGTGCTTAGGGTTCACAAAGCTGGACCCATGACTTGTATTTTGAGGTATGGTACCTCGTGGAGACTATTGAATAAGCCTGGTGCGAAAGCGATTATTCCTGTCGAGTTGCCACTTGTCCTTCCTTTATCTGTTTTCATGGGATTTAGACCGTGATCATCTTAATCTAGTGTGTTATTACTGGTTGTGCTTCGCTGCTAATTGTTACTTATGTTCCTCAATTTAAGCATTGTATCATTATTGTCATCATGCGTAGTTTTGTAGAGATATCACACTCTGTTAGTTCTCCACTAATACTTGTTCAGGTTATCTAGTCAAGTAGGTGTCTTGGTTGTCCCTTGTCACTACTCCACTGAGGTTAGTCTTGATACTTACTGGGTCCCGCTGTGGTGTACTCATACTACGATTCTGCATAATTCTTGTGCAGATCCAGGTCTTTCGGAGTCAGTCGATCGTTACCTAGCGTTGCGATCTTGATGTGGAGACTCAAGGTAAACCTACTACTGTGTTCCCAGGCTTCGGAGTCACCTTCTTAGGTTGTGTTTACATTGTTTGTCCTTATTTCGAAACAATTGTATTTAGAGGTTCTCTAGCAAACTCAGTAGAGCTTATGACTTGTACTACAAGTTTTGGGATTGTAAATTTGTATAGAGATTTCTGTTTCAAAATTTGTCAGATGTTAGTTAAATATTGTTTTTATTTCAGTTAATTTTAGGCTTATCTATTCCCTAAGACTAGGTGCCACCCAACAGAGGGAAATTTGGGTCGTGACAATTTTGTATCAGAGCTCTAGGTTCCTAGGTTCTACGAGTCATAAACGAGTTTAGTAGAGTCTTGTTGATTAGTACAGAGACGTCTGTACTTATCTTCAAGAGGCTACGGAACTATTAGGACAATTTCACTTCTTTCATTTCTATCGTGCGAGTTTATTGGTCCCAGAGTTTGAAGATTTTGTCATTCTATTCTCTCACAGATGGTGAGGACGAGCTGCAGTTACTTAGGATGCTGTCCCCGGAGCAGGTGTCGCTAGGGGCAGAGGCAGAGGTAGAGGCCGAAGGGGAGCACGTCCCGCATCTAAGGCACCTACTTTTGCGCCCCTTTTTCTCGCGAAATCGGGATTTTGACATATTAAAAATCTTTTGGATAAGAGATGGGGTGTTAAGGAAAGAATAGTCGCCACCTAACGATTATTAAGGTGCGTTAGGGCACCTATTATTCATATAACTCTGTTTGACTAGTCAACGCCATCAAAGATCGGGTAAGGGCTCAAATTACCTCAAAGAGAAGTTGTTAGGCACTCTTCGAGGTCAACAATTGTGTGTCCCGGCCGAGCTTAAAACTATGTGGATTACAAATAGGTATGGTAAACACAGAGAGTTAGGATCAAAAGAATTTATTGACACAATGAGAAGAAAGCATTATAGGAATATAATTATTAAGTCTATACTAGATGATTAGGTGAACAAAGAAGGTAAAAGAAAGGGGGGGTCCTATGTCTTTAGCCTAAAGGATCACCCTGTGCGACATAAATAATACTTCATAACTTCCTCGAGATAAGCAGTTACTCATATTATTCAGCAGGCACAGACTATCATCTCCTGCTACGCGATTACCATCTTTGAGTTGTTTATCTAAAGATGCTCTAATTCAATTCTAAGTCGTTCCCTATGTGTGCACTACCCATCCCATACTTATGGTCCACGAAGTATTGGACCTCTATCTAGGTGGTTCTAGACTTTACTTAGGTTTCTCAAAATGTTTAAAAACTAGGCGACATTAAAAAAAGCAGGTCTTACCTTCTATTATACTAGTAAAGGGCCTTTAGGCTTGAGTAATAAGATATATAGGGCTTTTCCCTTTACTAGTAAGAGGCAAAGATCATCAGCTTTTAGTCATCTATCTCGCTACCTACTCCTTTTGCAAAAAAGGATTTGGGATCTCATATAAGTGAAGTTAAGGGCTCATATTGGCCTCCACATTTAGGCAGCAAATGCACGCAAAACAAATTCTTATATCATGCGTTTAGACAAGTTCAGGACTAAGACAAATTTAGAGATCATTAAGCCATATAAACATGATTTCTAGATGACCACGGATACAAACAGGTAAGTAGTTCAAGGCGCCACTTATAGGCATGATTCCTAAATAATTGAATTATTGCATTCTGATTATTACATAAATAAGTTATTAAACCCATTGACATGATTTCTAAGTGATTTTCGCTGTAAAGGACAATGAATAGATTGGAAAGTACTTAGAATTTCTCGTACTTTCTAACAGTGACATGGCTAAACGATAAACAACGTTTGAAGTGTTCAACATTAATACGAGTGGTGATATCCTATAGGCAGGATTCCTAAAGATTGGCGATTGTAACTGATTTCCTATATTTAGTCTCTATAGACATGTTCTCTGGGTGAGCATCATAATAGGAATGGCAATTAACTAATTAAAATCCTACATGCATTCTTTCTAATGCATTTGAAGGAGTCATGAAAATTGAAGGAGTATTTACTTCCTATAGGCATGTTGTCCAGAAACACGTAGCAGTAGTCATAAGAATAAATGAAGCATTTGAGCTCATGTTTAATGGTAGACGAGTAGTGTGTGTGTGATTATCCTAATGACATCATTTTTAATAGTGCACCCAAAATTGAAAGGTATATATAGCAGGTTGGATCATATGAATCCTATAAGCATGCTAGCTTGTCACGACCCAAAATCCATAAGGCCGTGATGGCGCCGGACATCATTGTCAGGCAAGCCAATCATTAATTAATTGAAATAGATTTCCGGCTTTAGCATTTTTGAAAAAGCATTTTCTTTCACTTTATTACATATTAACTAAATAAAATCTGTTAAGTAAATATAATGGTTTAAATAGTCCTATTTTAACAAATATATCCCAACACATCCCAGAACCCGGTGTCACAAGTACATGAGCAATTTCTAAGAATTTTACAATTTCTACAAAGCTTGTCCGAAATACAAGTGGACAAAGAAATTTAAAATAATGTAATACAGTATGAGGGAGACTCTGTCAGCTGCGGATCACCTCTGGATGATGCAGCTCGCCTAAGTCTCCAATCTTCCACATCGCTATGAAAGTACCTGTGCAATAAAATGCACACCAAGTGTTGCATAACTACAAAAACAACGTGTACTCAGTAAGTCGACCGCCTAACCTCAGAGAGGTAGTGACGAGAGGTCGAATTAGACACTTGCTAGAGGTAAATTTAGTATATTCAAGTGAGACACTAAGCATGAATGTCATAGAAATTTTTTCAAATTCAAGAATAAATAATATCAACTCCTTCTACATTTAACACTTTAAGTCTTCGTTATTTCAGTTGACAATTTAAATCATAATCCGGGATAAGAAACATCAGACTTATTTCACATTTTACACCTAAATTCTCCTTCCTCATAACTGGCCATTAAAACTTCCTTAGGTCGATAAACATGTATATATCACAACAAATATGCAGTAAATATCATGCGCAAGAAATGCCTAGGGTCGACGGCCCGAACCAACATAAACATAAATTGTGCACGGCCGAGGGTCGAACAGCCCGAACCATAGATGCATCTCTCTTCCTTGCTCGCGAATCGATCATGCGACGTGGTTATACATAAAATACTAAGGCTATCATGTTCGCGAATCATACCTGCGACTCAGGTGCTCATATGAATATACACAAATACAGGGTCATCCTGCTCGCGAATCATACATGCGAATCAAGCACCCGAAGTTACACATGTCCACACAATAAGTTCCCATTTTATCAAGAAAGACATTTTCTCAGGAAAGTGGTAAAATTCTTTTTAAAGGGACATGAAATATAGCTCTTAAATCTTTGTTTTGAAATTCATTTGCCAAGTTTAATGATATTTCTATAATACAACCCCATCAGGTACACAATTATCCACGGAGGAATAAATTCTCTTTCTAGATAATTAAGAAAATGAACTGTAGTCTTCTTTAGATATTCATTTATGATTTCGATTATATTAACAGTTTAGTATTACAGGAAGGATTATAGGTACAACACGTAAGGCATGCTAGTGGGTCCTAGACTACCCGGACAAAGGCATAATAGTAGCTACGCATGGATTCCCGTCACCGCGTGCGTATGTAGCCCCCGAAGATAATATCACACACTTAATTAATTCACCTAGGGGGACAATTCCCCCTCACAAAGTTAGAAAGGAGACTTACCTCGCTCCGAAATTCTATAACTAGCTTCCAAGCCCTTCCGACGACTCCAACTGACGCACAACGCCCCAAAACTATCCAAATAACAACAAACCAATGAAAATATACTCTACTATTTGCATCAATTCCAAATTATATAACTTCCTGACCCCGCTTAGTGAAATTACAAAAATGCCCTTGAACCCACGTGCCCGGAATCCGAAATTTTTTGAAGATATATACTCTAACCATAGCCTTACTAGTTCAAATATACAATTTAATCTACATTCCATGCTCAAATTTGTGGCTAAAAATCCAAATTACCATTTTCTAGGTTTCTTTAAGATTTCCCAATTTCCTACCAATTTCCATGTCTAATCCATGCATATAATCTTGTATTTAACTTAAAAACGGGATGAATACTTACCTTGACATTGCATGAAGAAATGCTCTCTTGAAGCTCCTCCAAAATCGACCATAGCAAGGAAGACATGAAGAAATGGCCACAAATTTCGCTTATAAACTAATCTGCTCAGGCCCCAATTACTCTCTGCGTTCGGATACCCACGAGCGTGTTCGCAGAGCTTCCTCGAGCCAACACTACGCGATCGCGGTCCCCCACCCGCGTTCGCATAGGCCAAAGGGCCCCCAGGCCCCCAACTCCCTTTTCCTCTATGCGTTCGCACACAGGACCTTGTGATCGCATAGGATAATCCAACAGCCTTCACAAATCCTTCTATGCGATCGCAAACAACTACCCGCGATCGCACAAGCCAAATCCAAACAGCCTCCAAATCCTTCTATGCAACTTGCACACCCACTCACGCGATCGCATCCGAAAACCACTGCTGCACTCACACCAGAAAACCAGCAACCCTCTCAAGGCAAAAATCAACCCGTTGAGCATCCGAAACATGCCCGAGGCCCTCAACACCTCAACCAAAACTACCAACCAGTCCCAATACCTCATTCAAACTTAGTCGAGCCTCAAAATCACATCAAACAATGCCGAAATCACGAATCGCACTAAAATTCAAACTTTGTGAAATTAGAAATTTCCAACTTCTACATCCAATGCCGAAACCTATCAAATCACGTCCGATTGACCTTAAATTTTTCACACAAGTCATATTCGACATTACGGACCTGCTCCAACTTTCGGAATCGCATTTCGACCCCGATATCAAAATTCCCACTTCTGATCGGATTTCTCAAAAACCTTCAAATTTCTATCTTTAGCCAAATGACTCCAAAATGACCTACGGACATCCAAATTCATTTCCGATCGCGCTTCCAATTTCAGAATCACCATACAAAGCTATTCCCAGACTCGGAATCCCAAACGGACATCAACATCACTGAAATGTGCTTCCGGCTAAACTTAGGAAATTTCTTCAAAAATGCTAACTTCCACAATATGCGTCGAAATTCTCCCGGGGTACCCAAAACCCGATCCGGACACACGCCCAAGTCCGAAATCATCATACGAACCTGCAGGAACCGTCAAATCCTGATTCGGAGGTCGTTTACTAAAAATTCTAATCTTAGTTAATTCTTCCAACTTAAGGCTTCTGAAATGAGAATTTTCTTTCCAAATCAACTCTAAACTTCCCGAAATTCAATTCCGGCCACACCTACAAGTCATAATACATGAAATGGATCTGCTCACGACTTCAAACCGCTGAACGAGACACTAGAGCTAAAAACGACCGGTCGGGTCGTTACATTCTCCCCCACTTAAACCGACGTTCATCCTCGAACGTGCTAAGAACTGCTCTAGAGTTATCTGAAATCATTGTTTGACACCTCGCACCTGCCCGTGCTACCACAAACCGGTTGAGTACATTAGCTTGATCAAATCTGAAGATTTATTCTTTTATCCATATAATAAGCTCGGAACCTAGTTCCAACACTTGAAATTTCTGCCAGGCCTAGTTCCAATGTATAAACACCGTATCAACTACCACACGATATACAAGAACATGAATGCATACCTTTGCTGAATCAGCACCATGCACCGCATAACTCATCAACTGACCACAATGGCACTCCCTGAACCTTAATAGCCAAAATTTCACGAATTGGTGCTCCCAATGTACCTCATAAAAAATATTCATACACCCTGCTATTAAGCTGGCGATAACACTGCAACGGAGGAAATGTGCAGAAATTCATACCCAACTGCAGAGTTAACAAATCATTGAATAACTGATCTTGACTCGAATCATCACCTCATTACGAACCTGAATAGTGGTAGTTGTTCTTTAATATACACTTCACATAACCTTATCGCACTGATCCTTGATCCGATAATCTCGTCTCACCCAGTGTGAACTGCTCAAACAACAAATCACCCCAAACGTGACAAATAACCTCACATAATAGCACATCGCGCCGATTGGCCATAACTCGAACGTTATAGATAAGAAATGACGCAGGAATGGACTATTCATTTCACGCAACTAATATGAACTTCTCTCAGAAAATAAGAAGTAAAACATAAGAAAAATAAATATATATTAACCCTTCTCATCATCACACTGTTGCGGCGTGCAACCCCATTCAAATAACATACCCGTGGTGGCGTGCCACCCGATCCCATCATAAGACTCACATAAGGAAATATATACGGAGCTGAATTGCTCATTATTACACATTATCGAATATCGGTCACAAGCACGCTAAGTGCATAAATACCATCCTGGAGAGACTGATAAAGCCGCATACTACAAAACCCAAGCACAACTGAGGTGCGATATATATATACACTCTGGATCTCAAGAGCTATCCTGATCATATAACATCCCCACTATGCGGGACCTCAACACATAGGAAATTATCAAGTCGTTTCACAACTCACACGGCACAATCAATATTACCTGAATTGACGAAGACGGGACAACACTTTATATCCAAACACCCCTCCTTGAGGAGGGCTATACTGAAATGAACATGCCTACCTCATACGGAGCCCATAGTCATAATTAAATCCATCCACAAACACCGAGTCTACCTTTCTCGCACCAAACTAAGATAATAGCTTTACCTGGGTACACATTAACCCACTTTCTCTCATAATACACGAGAACAACCATCATAGCTGGGATAAACACCCCACCATCCACCAATGGCCATACTACGCTGTAATACAAATCAAGAACCCATAACCAGGGTACAAAGCCTCTTCCACCGAATATCAATCTCAGGTGACCCTGAAGATAACACCAGCTTACTCTGAACTTTCAAATCACTTTTTCTTGCTCTTCCGAGCTCATGACATCCTTATTAACACCGAACCGCAATCTCGATTCTTACTCCCAGTTACATACTGCTTACCGCACCTAACATGCCAATATGAGGTAGGGCAAGAATTCCATCATAACTTCTGAACCACCAATAGGGTGAACACTTCATCATATAGAAACCTTTTACTTAACTCAATTCAAAAGTACCATCTCAACACATGAGTGAATTCCCACAATCACTCAACATGCAAATCCTTAAGTAGTAGTCTATACCACTATAACCCTTCCGGGATCCGC
Organism: Nicotiana knightiana; assembly: GCA_005239525.1. Lineage (NCBI taxonomy): Eukaryota > Viridiplantae > Streptophyta > Magnoliopsida > Solanales > Solanaceae > Nicotiana > Nicotiana knightiana. The sequence continues at coordinate 147,986 of ML390774.1, forward strand.
CTATACCTGACAGGCTATAGCACTCAAATGTTCCCACGTGTAATCCATTACGACAGCCAACAAGCCCCGCACACACCAGCACAAACCACACGCATAACTTAATCACACCGAAGGAACTGATCACTGCCACAAATGTGCCATTTCAACCATGGCTAATCAATCAATCTTCTTTTAACCATCTTCAATTTCTTCAGGAATAATGGCAACTTCCTTCCACTCATAGAAAAATCAACCCTCACTCATCCCTAGTGACCTTGATTCACGAGACTATGCTACCTAAATCCGCAACCCATCTCATACCCTCCTGATAATCTTTCTACAATCCGGAGTTTATTTCTCTCACTCCTCCAATACTATCATGCATGCTGAAACATGTCATAGAACATTCCAACCATCCTCATTTTTCTCAAAAATTACTCTGCAAAAGCTCGATTCCTGATCATACTGCTTCCTGAAACCCTTAAACGCGACATTCTTAACTTTTGAATTCACTAGGACCGCTATTGAGAGTCATCCACTCTGACTGGCCCCGAATACAATCAACTCCAAGGCTCTTGTAGAACTTGAACACCCTTTACCTTGAAGCACATGACTAAGTCACTACCTTGACAACTCCCCTATGCCTTAAGCAAAATTCTGAATCTTCCAAAGCCTAACCCTGGCCTGACAGGGCCAACTTTTGCACACATTCATCAAATCCCACGCATAATCACCATTTTAATCCTTTCCCTTGGCTGAAATAACTTGCCAACACGCCGACAATCCGCAACCCTATGAGAAGACAACCCTACAACCCAACTACAGATGGTGGGGCTCCCCCACTTAGCCCGAAGTTACTCTTTACACCACTCTAGACCCTGCCGAGATCCTTTCTCCTTTGATAACGCGATCTTGCTCAACCAATCCGTCCAAATTCTCTTGCTAGCACTCCCTAAATACTCAAATTATCTAGCATCATTCACACATTCCGCCTCCTACCGAATAGCCACTAGAACCCCTCACAGAGACCTGCCAACTATGCTACCGCTACCCTATTCACAGGAGATGACCCACCTGTGGAAATCACTCACAGACACCTTCCAACGACGCTGAAATGCACACTCTCTGCACCTTCAATACCCCATCTTACGCCCTGCTTTATTTACCAACTTTACTAGTCCGTCCGCTCCTCATGGACATCCATTAAATGCGCGACAATATCTTCAAATTCCAAGCTATGCTGTTGCTCCCCCACTTTGCGACTGCTCGACTTCCGCTTCTTACACCTGACCTCTTAGAAGTGGAGCCACCGCCTAGCCTCACTTCAAGAACACTCTCTTCCAACCACATTCTTCAATACTTCTTCTCAATACTCTAACCCTACGCAACCAAAGAAACCATAGCACCGACAAACTTAACACATTCCATTAGATCAATGACGACGACTTCACTTCACAGGTGCATATCCCACCCCACTTGAAGACACCAAGCCTTACTACTTTATTAACCCCAACCGGACCATTCATAACCCAAATGCCTTTCCTCTGCCGAAACTAAAATACCGAAATCTCGAAATCACACTCTGAGAAGACCTCCCTTCAAACAATTCATCACCCCAAGATACGGGCATGCATTCTATCATAATATCGACACCACACGATAACCAATCGCAAGCATCATCACTACCTAAGCATAGCCTTAACGCTCTCAAAAACACAACTACTGAGCTGAAACACCATATTATTCTTTTGCAGGGCCATAACAAAAGCCCCAACCAATTATGCATGGAAACATCTCGAATTACATCCGTAGCACCATTTCAATTCCTCAAATTCCTGATTCATAACAACCGCTTTGCGACGCGTAAGATTGAGTAGGACCAAACATAGGCATAAGCCTAAAAGGAATCAAATTGCACGATGAGGAATTAAGAAGGGAAGTACTCCTAACAGCCCTGTAGCCTCTCGAAGATAAGTACAGACGTCTCCGTACCGATCCGGAAGACTCTACCAGACTTGCTTATGACTCGTGAGACCTAAGGGAACGTAGTGCTCTGATACCATGTTGTCACGACCCAAAATCCATAAGGCCGTGATGGCGCCAGACATCATTGTCAGGCAAGCCAATCATTAATTAATTGAAATAGATTTTTGGTTTAGCATTTACGAAAAAGCATTTCCTTTCACTTTATTACGTATTAACTAAATAAAATATGTTAAGTAAATACAATGGTTTAAATAGTCCTATTTTAACAAATATATCCCAACACATCCAGAGCCCGGTGTCACAAGTACATGATCAATTTCTAAGAATTTTACAATTTCTACAAAGCTTGTCTGAAATACAAGTGGATAAAGAAATTTAAAATAATATAATACAGTATGAGGGAGACTCTGTCAGCTGAGGATCGCTTTCGGACGATGTAGCTCGCCTAAGTCTCCGATTCTCCACATCGCTATGAAAGTACCTGTGCAATAAAATGCACAGCAAGTGTAGCATGAGTACAAAAACAACGTGGACTCAGTAAGTCGCTCGCCTATCTTCAGAGAGGTAGTGACGAGAGGTCGAATTAGACACTTGCTAGAGGTCAATTTAGTATATTCAAGTGAGACACTAAGCATGAATGTCATAGACTATTTATTAAAATTCGGGAATAAATAATATCAAATCCTTCCACATTTAACACTTTAAGTCTTCGTCATTTCAGTTGACAACTTAAATCATAATCCGGGATAAGAAACATCAGATTTATTTCATATTTTACACATAAATTCTCCTTCCTCATAACTGGCCATTAAAACTTCCTTAGGCTGATAAACATGTAAAAATCACAGCAAATATGCAATAAATATCATGCGCAAGAAATGCCGAGGGTCGACGGCCCGAACCAACATAAACATAAACTGTGCATTGCCGAGGGTCGAACGACCCGAACCATAGATCATCTATCTGCCCGCTCGCGACTCGATCATGCGACGCGATTATACATAAAATACTAAGGCTAGCCTGCTCGCGAATCATACATGTGACTCAGGTACTCATATGAATATACACAAATACAGGGTCATCCTGCTCGCGAATCATACATGCGACTCAGGCACCCGAAGTTACACATGTCGACACAATAAGTCCCCATTTTATCAAGAAAGCCGTTTTCTCAGAAAAGTGGTAAAATTCTTTTTAAAGGGGCATGAAATATAGCTCTTAAATTTTTGTTTTGAAACTCATTTGCCAAGTTTAATGATATTTCCGTAATACAACCCTATCAGGTACACAATTATCCACGGAGGAATAAATTCTCTTTCTAGATAATTAAGAAAATGAACTGTAGTCTTCTTTAGATATTCATTTACGGTTTTGATTATATTAACAGTTTAGTATTACAGGCAGGATTATAGGTACAACACGCAAGGCATGCTAGTGGGTCCTAGAGTACCCGGACAAAGGCATAATAGTAGCTACGCACGAATTCCCGTCACCGCGTGCGTATGTAGCCCCCGAAGATAATATCACACACTTAATTAATTCACATTGGGGCACAATTCCCCCTCACAAAGATAGAAAGGAGACTTACCTCGCTCTGAAATTCCATAACAGATTTCCAAGCCCTTCCGTCGAATCCAACAGACGCACAACGCCCCAAAACTATCCAAACAACGACAAATCAATGAAAATATACTCTAATATTTGCAACAATCCCAAATTATATAACTTCCCGACCCCGTTTAGTGAAATGACCAAAATTACCTCGGACCCACGTGTCCGTAATCCGAAATTTCTTGAAGATATACTCTACCCATAGCCTTACTAGTTCAAATATACAATTTACTCTACATTCCTTGCTCATATTCCTGGCTAAAAATCCAAATTATCATTTTCTAGGTTTCTTTAAGATTTCCGAATTTCCATGTCTAATCCATGCATATAATTTTGTATTTAACTTAAAAACGGGAAGAATTTACTTACATTGACATTGCATGAAGAAATCCTCTCTTGAAGCTCCTCCAAAATCGACCATAACAAGGAAGAAATGAAGAAATGGCCACAAATTTCGCCTATAAACTAATATGCCCAGGCCCCAATTACTCTCTACGTTCGCACACCCACGAGAGCGTTCGTAGAGCTTCCTCGAGCCAACACTCCGCGATTACGGTCCGACACCCGCGTTCGCATAGGCCAAAGGGCCCCCAGGCCCCCAGCTCGCTTTTCCTCTATGTGTTCGCACACAAGACCCTGCGATCGCATAGAACAATACAGCAGCCTTCACAAATCCTTACATGTCAAATCCAAAAAACCTCCAAATTCTTCTATGCGATCGCACACTTACTCACGCGATCGCATAGACTAAATACCTGCTGCACTCACACCAGAAAACCAGCAACCCTCTCAAGGCAAAAATCAACCCGTTAAGCATCCGAAACACGCCCCAGGCCCCCGAGACCTCAACCAAAACTACCAACCAGTCCCAATACCTCATTCGAACTTAGTCGAGCCTCAAAATAACATCAAACAATGCCGAAATCACGAATCACACTAAAATTCAAACTTTTGAACTTAGAAATTTCCAACTTCTACATCCGATGCCGAAACCTATCAAATCACGTCCGATTGATCCCAAATTTGCACACAAGTCATATTCGACATTAGGGACCTGCTCAAACTTCCGGAAACGCATTCCCACCCGATATCAAAATTTCCATTTCCGGTCAGATTTCTCAAAAACTTTCAAATTTCTATCTTTAGCCAAATGACTCCAAAATGACCTACGGACATCCAAATTCACTTTCAATCGCGCTCCCAACTCTAGAATCACCATACGAAGCTATTCCCAAACTCAGAATCCCAAACGGATATCAACATCACTAAAATGCGCTTCAGGACAAACTTAGGAAATTTCTTCAAAAATGCTGACTTCCACAATATGTCTCGAAACGCTCCCGGGTTATCCAAAACCCGATCCGGACATATGTCCAAGTCCAAAATCATCATACGAACCTGCAGGAAATTTCAAATCCTAATTCGGAGGTCGTTTACTCAAAATTCCAATCTTAGTCGATTCTTCCAAATTAAGGCTTTCGAAATGAGAATTTTCTTTCCAAATTAACTCTAAACTTCCTGAAATTATATTTCGACCACACCTGTAAGTCATAATACCTGAAATGGAGCTGCTCACGACTTTAAACCGCTGAACGACGCACTAGAGTTCAAAACGACCGGTCGGGTCGTTACATAGCTACCATTTCATGCAAATATTAAACACGCATGTTTCCCCATTTTACTAATACCCCCAATTGTTTATTACAAAGTTATTACAGGCCAGTAATGAATGTAATTACAAGGAATTATACAATAACAGTGGATCTATAACAGGCCCAAAAGACATACCCATCATTGCTTGGGCCTTCAGCAAAACTCATTCTTCACCAAATTAGCGCATCCCAATTAACAAGGAACTATATTCATTAGCACAACCCAAAAATTAAAGAGAAAATCAAAGAAAAAACAAGACAGTCCAAGTTGAACACATAATGAATCATTGAGTTACCCAAAACTCACTTTTGAACAAAACAACTTGAACGTTCAAACAATATAAAGAGGAAAGAATTGGGTGTCTGATATAAATCAGATATCACAAGTAAAGAGAGTGGTCAAAAGACCCCAAGCCCTAGCGTGTCAGAGTTCAGAAGGGCCTCAAATGGACCCCGAGTAGTTATCACACTAGGGAGGGCAATAGTAAGAGTCTTGATGGCCTTGGCTTTCAGCCGGCCAAGAATGCCAAACTTAGAATGATATAAATAGCAAATGAGATTAAGAGAACATGATTCAATGACACAATTTGAAGAGATGCACTTGAATTTAAGAAGTAAACATAGAAGAATTGCTTAAAAACACAGAACATGCCACTTAAGAGGTTCAACAAAGCTTAGAGGATATGTTCAACACTTAGCAAAATAACACATTGGCAGACACATATTGAAAGAGTCAAGGGAGAAATAGGTTTGCAAGATTACAAGACCAACCGGGTTATCATTCTGAAGTGCATATTATCAAAACAAGTCTAAAAGGTTTAAAGCTTAAAGGTCCAAGTTATGCTAAGGATCCATCACAGATGCAAGTCATCTATTACAGGAATTCAGAACAGGGGGGAGGCAAGCTTATGTCGCATAGAAAATGTAGACATCAATATAGTAGACTATTACAAACTTAAGAGGGTCTAAATCATTTAGGCGAAGCATGTTCAAATAACATATCTCATAAATGGCTGCTTTTGGGTAATACTAAAGGGGTTTCAACACAAGTGCAAAGACAAATAAGGTTGCACACATAAGTAACTCAGAATACATTAGTTAATTGAACTTAAGAGAGTCCAAGTTATTCAAGTTAGGTAAACACATACATATTTCAGGACTAGAATTTTAGGTAAAATCAATGCTAATAAGGTTTAGATCATTCAACAAGTTCAATGCCAACAAGGTTTCACTCAGAGATGGTGTAGAAACATATTAGGTCACAAATTTTCAGAAGTATGAATATGCAAATCATGAACATAGAAAAATGATATTGCAAAAGCTAAGAAACATACTGGTTATCAGTTGACAAATAGACAAACATGGAAGAATAAATTCCACGGTATGCTGAACACCAACAAAGAGCAATAGAACTCAAGATCTTAGTGCGTCAGAGTTCCCAAGGGCTTCAAACGAACCCCGGGTAGTGCTCGCACCAAGAAAAGTTAAAAAGTCGAATTCTAGTGCCCTTGGCTTTCAGTCGGTCAATAGTCAAAGTAGAGACTGAGAGAATAATAGAGTAATAACTTTGAGTTCTATAAATCAAGTGGTCAAAATCTCTGAATTAAAGGGAAATGGGGAGGGTTTATATAGTAGTAGAAATTAATCAAACGAATCAAAGAAACACTGTAAAATAAACATAAATAGGGAAATAATAACATGAAGCATCAATAAAATATCGGTTAGGGAAAAATTAGGTAAACCATAACTAAAAGAAATCGGAAATTGGCCGGAGATCTTGGATAATCGGACCCTTATAGCCTGTCCATGATGCACATGGATGAGATATCGTCCAGATTTAAGAGATTGAAGTTGAACAACCATATTTTGAGAGATAGTACTTTCCATGTTTAGGCAACTACTAAGTGATACCAAGGTCTTGCAGGTAATACTAAAATAATACATAAAAGGCAAGAAAATCATGGAAGGAATCAATGATTAAGAAGGATCGAAAGAAGATCGAGAGGAGGCTACGATTTTCTGGGGGAGGAAGGAGTGTTTGAGGGCGGCTGCTAGAGAGAGAATGGGGATTAGGGTTAAGGTGAGGGGATATAAGGAGAGTGGAGGAAAATTTTGATCAACGGCTGGGATTGAAGTAGGTTGGGACCGATTTTTGGACAGGGTTAGGGGATTGGATCGTTTGGGCTGATGAAATTGTTGGGCCGGAGGTTTATCCTAATTTTGGGCCAGATTTAAATATGGAATTAAGGGAAAGTAATTTAATAAAAAATAGTTGAAAAATGTAAAAATGCCATTTATGCAAATTAATATTGTAAAACAATAGTATAAGATTATTAAAAGGTAATATACTACTTTGACCCTGAATAAAACGATGAATACAATAAAATTATAAAATATAGGTGTCACAACCCCAAATCTAAATAAGTCGTGATGGCGCCTAACGTGGAACTAGGCCAGCCAAATCCACACTCAAATCATAAATAATCTTTCATTTATATCATTACTAAATTAGTAACCCATAAAGGTTTCGTTTAATCATTTAAAAATATATAAAGCTACACCGAATATTAAATACAACCCCGAGATCCCGGAGTCACTGGTCATGAGCATCTACAGAAAATATACAACTCCAGAAAATAAAATCTATAATATTAAGTAGGAGAGAGCAGGGTTGCTGGACTCGTGCAACTACCTCGCAAAATCTCCGGGAAGTCTCTGGAACAGATACACAACTCACTCTGCCCTAGCACCTGGATCTGCACACAAGGTGCAGAGAGCAATGTGAGTACGCCAACTCAGTAGTAATCAAAATAAATCAGGTCTGAGTAGTAAGAAACCCATAAAGTCAAATCATCATTTCACAATAAGCACAGTCTTTCTTTCCAACAGTGAATACGTTAAATTATAACGCTTAAGAAAATCCAATTTCAGTAAAACTCCTTTGAAAAGTGTAATTTCCAACAATTTCAGAAAAATATCCAAGAAGTTTAGTGAAAAAATGAAATGAATCATAAGTAGCCTCTCGGGAAAAACATGTATCAGAATTGCCCCTCGGGCGTAACATCACTCAGAATCAGCCTCTCGGGCATATCTCACAGTCACTCATAATCAGCCCCTCGGGCAACCTCACAGTCACCCATAATCATCCCCTCGGGCAACCTCACCGTCATTCATGCCTCCCAATCACTCGTTACTCGGCACTCGGTACTCGCACTCAGTAGGTACCTGCGCTCACTGTGGGTTTGTACAGACTCCGGAGGGGCTCCTACAACCCAAGTGCTAATATCCAGCTACCTCGTGGCATCTCATATCCTCACAATCAGGCCCTCGGCCTCACCAAACCAGAAACTCTCAGTAAGCCACTCAGGCTATCAGTAAAACGAGTTACTCGACCCAACACATCATTTTATAACTCAAATAGTGTAAATAAGGCTGAGTTTCGAAAATAGTTAAGCATAACATGACTTAGTGTAAATCATAAGTCAACACAGTGAGGAAATAAAAGTAAAAAGCCCCCAAGGGGTCTAAACTAGTCGGCGCAAGGCCCCAAATATGGAATACATCCCAAATATAAAAATAGTTTAGAACACAATTTAACATATGATTTAGAGTAAAATACGCAACTCAATAGTTGCCGTGGAAAAGACCAAGTCCAAATCCAAATTAGTGCACACTACACACTTGTCATCCGGCATGTGTGCCACTCCAAACTAGTGAGAAAATACGAAGTCCGGGGTTTCATACCCTCAGGACAAGATTTATAGTCATTACTTACCTCAACCCGGCCCAAATATTAATCCGCGATGCTTTTGCCCCTCGAATCGGCTCCCGCCTGCTCCGAATCTAACCAAAACCAGATTAACATCATCAATATACGATAAAGGAACAAGGCCCAATCGAAAACTATCAATTTTAGGCACAATTCCCGAAATTGACCAAACCCGAGCCCCCGAGCCAATTCTTTTAATCATTTTAAAACAAATAAAGCTACACCGAATATTAACTACAACCCCGAGATCCCGGAGTCACTAGTCATGAGCATCTATAGAAAATATACAACTCTGGAAAATAAAATCTATAATAGTAAGCAGGAGAGAGCAGGGTTGCGGATGCGTGCAACTACCTCGCAAAATCTTCGGGAAGTCTCTGGAACAGATACACAGCTCACTTTGCCCTAACACCTGGATCTGAACACAAGGTGCAGGGAGTAATGTAGTACGCCAACTCAGAAGTAATGAAAATAAATCAGGTCTGAGAAGTAAGAAACACATAAAGTCAAATCATCATTTCACAATAAGCATAGTCTTTCTTTCCAACAGTGAATACGTTAAATGATCACGCTAAAAAAAATCCAATTTCAGTAAAACTCCTTTGAAAAGTGTAATTTCCAACAATTTCAGAAAAATGTCCAATAAGTTTAGTGTAAAAATGAAATGAAATATAAGTAGCCTCTCGGGAAAAACATGTATCAGAACTGCCCCTCGGGCGTAACATCACTCAGAATCAGCCCCTCGGGCATACCTCACAGTCACTCAGAATCAGACCCTCGGGAAACCTCACAGTCACTCATAATCAGTCCCTCGGAAAACCTCACAGTTACTCATGCCTCCCACTCACTCGTCACTCAGCACTCGGCACTCGGCACTCGGCACTCGCACTCAGTAGGTACCTGCTCTCACTGAGGGTCTGTACATACTTCGGAGGGGCTCCTACAGACCAAGCGCTAAGATGAAGCCACCTCGTGGCATCTCATATCCTCACAATCAGGCCCTCGACCTCACTCAGTCAGAAACTCTCAGTAAGCCACTTGGGCTATCAGTAAAACGGGGTACTCGACCTAAAACATGATTTTATAACTCAAATAATGTAAATAAGGATGAGTTTCGAAAACAGTTAAGCATAATATGACTGAGTTTAAATCATAAGTCAACGCAGTGACGAAATTGCATTAAAAATCCCCCAAGGGGTCTAAGCAAGTCAGCGCAAGGCCCCAAACATGGCTTACAACCCAAATATAGCAATAGTTTAGAACACAATTTAGCATATGATTTAGAGTAAAATACGCAACTCAATAGTTGCCGCAGAAAGACCAAGTCCAAATCCAAATCAGCGCACGCTACACACTCGTTATCCGTCATGTGCGTCACTCCAAAACTAGTGAGAAAATACGAAGTCCGGGGTTTCATACCCTCAGGACAAGATTTATAGTTATTACTTACCTCAAGCGGGCCCAAATACTAATCCGTGATGCTCTTGCCCCTCGAATCGGCTCCCGCCTACTCCGAATCTAACCAAAACCAGATTAACATCATCAATAACGCTAAAGGAACAAGGCTTAATCGAAAACTATCAATTTTAGGCACAATTGCCGAAATTGGCAAAACCCGAGCCCCCGAGCCCACGTCTCGAAATTCGATAAAAAATGTATCACAAGAATCCTCATCCTTTTCTGAGTCTACATATATAAAATGCATCAAAATCCGAGCACAATTGACCCCTAAATTCCTTAATTATAAGTCTTAATTTCCAATCCTTAAACCCCCAATTTATGCCATTAAATCCACTAATTCCAAGCCGAATACGTCAAATAACAACATAGAATCGAGTCTTTAGTCCGAGAAACTTACCTCCACAGAAGATCCTCGAAATCCTTCTTCAAATTGCTCCTAAAATTACTCAACCCGCATGTAAAAGTGATGAAAAATGCCAAAAATTCGTGGAGGCAGGTATTTATACTGCCTCATGCAAAGAGGGGAGACAGTGCTTAGACTCATGCAGGAAGAGGAGACATTGCTTAGTCTCATGCAATTAGGGAGGTAATTTTTAGCCTCATGCAGGAATAGGAGACAATGCTTAGTCTCATGCAGTGACAAGCAGTGCTTAGCCTTATGCAAGAAAAACAATGAGCAACAGTGAGAAAGTAAAGTATTTCTCAGCTGAAAATGTTTGCATTTGGTAATTTGTCATCATAAAGGTAGTGATTTGATGTATTTGCAGGTATTTTTGTCTTATCGTGCCTACATCCAAAGAAAAATCGTGAGTTTTGTGGGGGAAAGGTCGTTTCGTGCTTTTGTATTCTTGCTCTATCTTTGCTCCTGTTTTGAGATCCTGTTTGAGTTACCCTGGGCAATGTCTGGCTGTCATAAAAATAAAGTTTTCGAAAAATATGCATGCATATGCCAAAATATAGTCATTCGAAATGTAGTAATATGCGATATCAAATAATTTAGATGAACCGGTGAATGTGACACATTTAGAGATATTGTGACCTCCTTGCCTTAGAATTTTAAGTGTCCCCCTCAAAATTCTACCCCAGTTTAAATGCAATACTTTTTAGTTGTTCCACATATGACGAAGTCAGCTGAACTTGCAATCTTGTCCCAATTTTTTATCATGAAGATTTTATTATGATGTGACCGAACCCACAGGGCTGCATAGGTATCCCTTCTTAAATGGGAATCAGGTCAAGCATAGTTCAGTTACATCAAGAGAAGAAAAGTAAACAATCCTAAACATAATATCTCTTGACTGCGTCTCACTTGATAGATTTTAGCCAAATCTCTCCGTCCATTTCTACAAGTATGAGTGCTCCTCCTATTAGTACTCGATGAACCATGTAAGGACCTTTCCAGTTGGCTGAGAACTTCCCCTTGGCTTCATCCTGACGTGGGAAGATTCATTTTAGCACCAACTACCCCAGTGTAAATTGCCTCGGTCTGACCTTTTTGTTGAAAGCTCTCGACATTCTGTTATGGTAGAGTTGTCCGTGACATACTACATTCATTCTCTTTCGATCAATGAGAGCCAGTTGTTCATAGCGACTTTGTACCGATTCTGCGTCACTAAGCTCAGCTTCTTTTATGATTCTTAGAGGAGGGATTTCCAGTTCAGTAGGAATAACCGCTTCTATACCGTAGACTAATAAATAGGGAGTTTCCCCAGTTGATGTGTGAACCGTGGTACGATACCCAAGCAGAGCAAATGACGGCTTCTCATGCCATTGCTTTTAGTTATCTACCATTTTCCTTAGTATCTTTTTGATGTTCTTGTTGGCGGCTTATACAGCTCCATTCATCTGTGGCCTATATGCTGTGGAATTCTTATGCTTGATCTTGAAAGTTTCACACATGGCCTTCACTAGATCACTATTGATATTGTCAGCGTAGTCGGTGATGATTGACTTTGGAATTCCGAACCGACAGACAATGCAGTCCCTAACAAAATTTATGACGACCTTCTTAGTCATAGCTTTGTAAGATGCAGCCTCAACCCATTTTGTGAAATAGTCTATGGCCACTAGAATGAACCTATGCCCATTTGAAGCAGCGGGTTCAATTGAACCAATGACATCCATGCCCCAAGTGGCGAAAGTCCAGGGTGCACGTGTCACATTGAGTTCATTGGGTGGCACTCGTATCATATCAGTATATATATGGCATTAGTAATACTTCAGGACATACCTGATGTAGTCTGTTTCCATGGTCATCCAAAAATAGCCTGGCCTTCGTATTTTCTTGGCTAGGACAAAACCATTCATGTGCGGTCCGCAGGTTCCTGCATGTATTTCCTCGAGTAGTCTGAACGCTTCCTTGACATCGACACACCGTAACAATACCAAGTCTGGAGTCCTTCTGTATAGAATTCCTTCGCTTTGAAATAAATGGTTGGCTAACCTTTGGAGTGTGCGCTTTTGAATATGAGTTGCGTGTTCCGGATACTCTTCCTTTGCTAAGTTCTTTTTGATGTCAGGGAACCATGGATTTCCGTCACTTTCTTCCTCAACATGAATAAACCGGGTTTTTATGAATCCCAACTGGAAGAGGATCGATGAAGTTCTTGTCTACGTGCTATATCATGGAAGATAAAGTATCCAACGCATATGCGAACTCATTCTGAACCCTCAGAACATGTTTGAATTCTATCTTCATGAACCTCTTGCTCAGTTCCTGTAGACAGTACATATATGGTAATATATTGGTGTTCTTTGTAGCCCATTCCCCTAAAACATGATGCACCAAAAGATCAGAATCTCCAGTTACTAGCAACTCCTGAACATTCATGTCAATGGCCAACCTGAGCCCTAGGATGCAACCCTCATATTCTGCCATATTGTTGGTACAAGGAAACTTGAGTTTTGCAGATACCGGATAATGTTGGCCAGTTTCTGATACTAAGACAGCTCCAATACCCACTCCTTTGAAGTTTGCGGCTCCATCAAAGAACATTCTCCAATTATCATATGCTTTGGTGATGTCTTCTCCTACGAATGATACCTCTTCGTCGGGAAAATATGTTTTCAATGGTTCATATTCGCAGTCAATGGGATTTTCTGCCAAATGATCTGCCAATGTTTGCCCTTTGACCGCCTTTTGAGTCGAACTCAATCAACAATACCTTCCATTTTGCTAACTTTCCCTTAGGCATGGGTTTCTTGAAGATGTATTTCAACGGATCCATCCTTGATATGAGATATGTGGTGTATGCACATAAATGATGCCTCAACTTTTGAGCTATCCATGTCAAAGAGCAGCAGGTGCATTCCAGCAAAGAGTACCGGGCTTCGTGAGGTGTAATTTCTTACTCAGATAATACAATGCAATGCTCATTTCTCCCAATCTCGTCATGTTGTCCCAGAATGAAACCAAAAGCCCCATCTAGTACGAACAAATAAAGCAACAAAGGTCTTCCTGGTTCTGCTGGGACCATGATAGGTGGCCTAGATAAATACTCCTTGATCTTGTCGAAGGCCTTCTGACATTCTTCAGTCAAGCTTGTTGCAACATTTTTCTTTATCATTTTGAAGATTGGCTCACAGATCACGGTTGATTATGCTATGAAACGGCTGATGTAATTGAGACGCCCTGAAAAGCTCATCACATATTTCTTACTTTTTGGAGGTGGCAAGTCCTGGATAACTTTGACCTTTGACGGGTCTAATTCAATCTCTTGGCGACTGGCGATGAATCCCATCAATTTTCTGGCAGGGACTTCAAAGTCACATTATGCAGGATTCAGTTTAAAATTGTACCTTCAAAGCCGATCAAAAAATTTCCTCAAGTCTGCTATATGATCTATGCTGTTTTTGGATTTGATGATGACATCATCCACGTACACCTCTATTTACTTGTGTATCATGTCGTGGAAAATGGTTGTCATGGCTCTCATGTAAGTGGCTCCAGCATTCTTCAAACCAAACGACATCATCTTACAACAGTTCATCTCCCATGGCGTGATAAAGGCTGTCTTTTCGGCATCCTCCTCATCCATCCAAATTTGGTGATACCCTGCAAAGCAATCCACAAAGGGCTGGAGCTCATTCTTTGCACAGTTGTCAATCAGTACGTGTATATTGGGAAATAGGAAATCATCTTTGGGACTCACTCTGTTCAAATCTAGGTAATCAACACACACTCTGACTTTCCTATATTTCTTCGGAACTGGCACAATGTTGGCCAACCATATCGGTTATTCAACCACTCTGAGAACCTTGGCTTTGATTTTCTTGGTGACCTCCTCTTTCATCTTTAAACTCATATCCGGCTTGAACTTTCTGAGCTTTTGTTTTACTGGTGGACACTTAGGAGCAGTAAGTAGCTTGCGAGCCACAATGGATGTGCTCCAACCAGTTATATCATCATAGGACCATGCAAAAATTTCTTCATACTCTTTTAGGAATCGGACATACTCTTTCTTCTCTAATGGTGATAGGTGAATGCTTATACGCATTTCGTTGACGATTTTAGAATCCCCTAAGTTAACTGTCTCAGTCTCGTCCAAATTAGACTTAGACTTGTTTTCAATTTTCACCACTTCTCTGACAATTTCCTCCGGTATTATATCGTCTTCCAGATCCTCAGAATCACTATCCTTATGTTGCGTTGTCTCATTACATGTCACACTAGTGGGTTCATCGGGATAGGTAATAATAATGCCAGGAAATCGATTCGCATGGGACGGTGCAGCAGTCCAGTTCTTGAGATAAACTCCTTTTTCCATGGTCTGAATAGTAAGGTCTTCCTCCTCCTCCTCCTCAACTATTGCACTACAATCCATGTCTTCTACATCTAGAAATAAATTCCTCATACCGTCTAAGACTTCATCTTCCTCAGATCCCTAAATCATGTCAGCTTGATGAAATGTCTTGTGCAACTGTGGTACTGGTTGTTCCAGCGGATAATAAGCACCGCGTCATGGTGGCAACCAATCTTGGTACTCTTGCAAAGTATATTCGTACCCAAGCCCGAACGTTGTGCCATGACGCTTTGGTTGTAGTAGTTTGCTGATCCCTTGGAAATTCTTGCCAAGAGCCTTGCCAGGTTCATACCCTGAGCACACCAGTACGCCTTCTATTTTTTTTCTCCACCATTTTTCCTTTTCAATCGCGTCAACGCGCTTGATGCGATGATATGTTTCTCCACCCAAATTCCCTCTATTCTCGATTACTGGAACAGTCTGATTGGTGTAGATGGGATTACTACCGTCTCCCCGGATGATCAACTCCTGATGGTTCCATTCAAACTTCACGGTCTGATGTATATTATAAGCCACTTCCCTGGCGGCATGTATCCAGGGTTGTCCGAACAATAGATTGTAAGTAGCAGATATGTCCAACCAGGTCGGTCCCATCTGTAGGCTGAGGTTGATTTCTCCGATTGTGGCCCTTTGAGATCTATCGAACACCTTCACATTCATGCTCCCTGCTCGTATCTCGTGTAATCCTTTACCCAACCTCTTCAGAGTGGTTAGTGGACATATATTAAGACTCGAACCCCCATCTATCAGGACCCTGGCGATGAATTTATCCTCAAATTGCACTATGATATGTAGTGCCCTATTGTGACTTAATCCTTCTGGCGGCAACTCATCTTCATGAAAAGTGAATTTAAGGCTTTCCAGTACCTGTTTGACCATGTTGGCCATTTCCCCATTAGTGATGTTGGTGAGTACATAAGCTTCACTCAACACCTTCATCAGGGCACTCCGGTGTGTCTCTGAGTTTTGCAGCAGTGATAAGATGGATATCTGAGCGGGAGTTTTGTTCAATGGTCAACCATAGAGTATTTTCTCTCTTGAACTTTCCTCCAAAGGTCGTCAGGGCTAGTTTCAATGAGAGGCGGCTTAGATGAAGCTTCTTTGCTTGTTTCCCCTAAGTGCTCAAGTGTATAAACCCTGCCAGTTCTAGTCATGCTTTGTGCTCCACATGTTTCATCCATTTTCACTTTTACTTTCCTTCTTGCTTCTGCAACATAATCCCAAGGTAAACCATTAGACTTATAAGATGGTGTGGGTTCTACCATCACAATGAAAGGTGTGGTCATCTCAACTTCAAACGATGCAGGTGTGGTTACCTCGACTTCAAATGGATGTTGGATTTGTATCACAGTGCACGTGAGGGTGACTGGAGATGTTTTAGGATTATCCCCCTCCTAAATGAGTATAATTGATCCCTCTATATTCCATTCCTCATCGGTCTCTATTACATTTGCTCCGTCACCTCTATAATCCTGGAGAGGATTGTTGCAAGCATTCGGTGCGACATCTTTAGCTTGTATGAACTTTTTGTCGATTAATGTCTGGATCTTGTCTTTCAAACTGCGACACTCATTAATGGTATGTCCCTTCATGCTCGAGTGATAGGTACATATCTTGTTTGGGTTAACCCACTAAGAAGAGTTTTCCATCGCGACGGTAGGGATATGACTGATATAGCCAGCAACCTTCAGTCTCTCATACAATTGGTCTATAGGCTCAGATATCGGGGTGTATTGTCAGGGTGGTCTGCAGTCGAAGTTTGGTCTTGGTTTTTGGTAATTTTGGTGGGCGGGTGGTGGTGAATGATAATATGCGGGTTGGGTGTTATAGGTGTGGTAGGTGGCAGCAGGTTGTTGATATCTGGGGGGTGAAGGCTGGCATGTGGGTGGGGGTGTTTGGTATATGAGAGGGAAGTTTGGACATTGGGATACCATCACAACACCTACCTCTTTCTTCTTCAAGATACCTCCTAATTGCAGAGCTTTATTTGTGGCCTGCAGTGCTTCAAAATTTGTCACCATTCCACTCTTAATTCCTTCTTCTATTCTTTCTCCTAGCTTGATAATGTCAGAGAATTTATATTTTTCAATGACCATCAGCCTTTCATAGTACTGCGGGTCTTGAACTCTGATGAAGAACTTATTCATCTATTCTTCTTCAAGTGCTGGCCTCACTTTCACGGCTTCAGATCACCATCGAGTAGCATATTCGCGGAAGTTTTCTGTTGATTTCTTTTTGAGGTTCTGAATGTAAAAAACATCTGGTGCATTCTACGTATTGAACCTGAATCTGTCCATAAAGTCTGATGCCATGCCTACCCAGCTTGGCTACTTCTTCGGATTCTGACTAATGTACCAGGACAATTCATCCCCTGTAAGGCTTCTCATGAAAAAATTCATGCGGATTTGTTCATTTCTGCCCACTCCTACAAGCTTATCACAATAGGTCCTCAGGTGCACTTTTGGATAGCCAGTTCCATCGAACATTTGGATATTATGAGGTTTGTAACCCTCCGGTAGTTCCATATCGGGTCGAAAGCAAAAAACCTCATATTTCAAACCTTCAATTCCTTTACTGCCTTCAACGTTCTGAACTGTGCCAGAGAGATTCTTGAGTTATTCTTCCATATTCTTGATGAGCAGGTAATTCTCGGTCGACTCGGGTATGTATAGGGTTTGTTGTGGGGTGTGGGGTAAGGTCTCCATGTATATCAGGAGTGGGTTGTGGTATATTTTGAGGAGTATGATAAGTTGTAGTCTGTGGGTATTGAGTTGGGTGGTGATGACACCGTCTGAAGTTTTGACATTTTCTGCTATATTGGCGTAATGCTTTGTGATACCACTCAAATCGTCCATTTTCCCATTCCCTTTGCTTTTGTCCTTAGGATCACTTGGTGGAGGAGGAGGTAAAGGACCTCTTGATCTAGTGTAATATGCTGATGATGCCAATATGCACAAACAAACATTGGGGAATGGGACATCAAAAGAAAGAAAAACAAAAAAAGGTAACCAAGTTAGTAAGGGGTATTGAAAGAATGTTTGTAATATTATATAATAAATTCACGTCCAAATTGGTGGACCTCGTTGTGCCCGAGGTAGGCCTAAGCGACACATAAAATTGGAGAAAATTGATGCCAATAACTGTGTCATCTCATTAATGCAAAAATAAATCGAATCCTTACTAATAAGAAAGTTACTAATGGCGTTTTACTTATTACAATCGAAATCTAAAATGAATCTAGAAAGCAATAAAGAACATTTTTCCCTAATCTACTTGGTCCCAGAAGGACCTTCCCCGTGCTTGGCTCTTTTAGATCCATCAATTCGGTTTCCAGGGTCACGCATATCCAACAGTAGGTAAGCCTTTGCTAGATTCCCTCCATCATTGACGTTTGTGTTCTGACAATCTGAGAGTCTCTTCCTCATCTTTCTCTTAAGCTCCATCAACCCTTGCTCCAAATATTCAAATCTCTTTATTGGCTTAGTAGAAATTTCTCTTCATTCATTGGTTGCTTCCATATCCACTTTGTGTTGTTCCAAATGCCTGGCTTCAGATTCGAATACCCTTTGTGTAACATCCTATACTTGACTTGCGCTTCAGCATTATCATCTATGATCCTGTTTTTCAGATTAATTCTCGGCTTGACATCTCCTGCTATGTCGTCTACCAACCATGATGGGTAGAAATACACATGGCCGACATGATACCTATCTAGATTGATAGTACCCTTTTCCAAAATGACCTTCTGGTGCCACATATGTTGTGCCTCAAACTTGAATGGAATGGCGTTCCCTTTAAAATCTACTTTGCACTGACCATGTTGGAAACCCGAGGTATAACCTGTTTCCTTCATGTTTGTCTCATTACCCTTATGGCAGCATAAGGATAGATACCCCTCAACCCGATCAACACCAAATGAGTAGTCTCTCTTGACCTGATGATAAATAGGGAACCATTCAAACATCCAATGTACCTTCTCGTCTGTCAGATTGCAGAAGAAACGTACCCAACTTACAGCATTTCCAGGTTTTGCAAACCGGTCTAGGATAAATGTCATCTTCTTTGGGTAATGGTAAGCTATGTAGTCATTAAATGGTCGAAGCGGAATCTATTGGTGATACTTTCCCCTTTGAAAATGTTTTAACAACCAGAATTGCAGTAACAAATTACAACCTTCAAAGTTTCCGAATTCCCGTTTGCACCGATCTAGAGCGCGGTGCATTTCAGCTACAATCATGGGGATGATAGTATAGGTTTTCCCCTATATGCCTTCCATCAAAGTCCTGGAGAACATGGCTAGGCGAGTGTGGATCCTTCCCCCTTTCATTGGAAATATCAACAACCCCAAGAAGCAGATAATGAACACATAAACTTGACGGTGCGTCCAACCCAAGAAAGTAATGGCGAGTTCATCATGATGAAGGCAATATGACTTGTTGCGTCCATAACACTCATAAAGGAATTCAAATATGATGTATGACTTCTTCAAACAAAGCAATTCATAATTTTTTTTTTAAAACCAACATTTTTTGAAAACAGCGAGGGGTGCGATTTTTGGCACCAATAACCCTGGACTATCCCATGGCAGCTTAGCGAAGCCTCCTATTTCTTCCAGGAGAGGAGTCAATTCTATGTCACCAAATCGGAATACGACCCTTTTCTCATCCCAAAACATGGTAGCGGCGTCGATTAATGCCCCATTTGGTTGGATGTCTAGCAAGGATGACAAATTACCAAGGACCCTTCTCACATGATTTTTGTCGCAAGGCGCAAAATTTTTCCACCAATGAAGCAGCATAGGTGGGATGTTTTGGGCTATGACGAACCTGGGGACTTCGTGCTTCATTTTATGCAAGCAAATAAAGTTATCCCTTTTCCCTCCAGATTCGGTTATTTACACAATAATGATCAACATATTGGTAAATTTTCTCCAACTAATGCACATAACATGGTAATGTCCATTAGGATTTTGGGAATCCCTTCAGACTTTGGACAAGGCTTATATTAGAGGGTTATTACATTAACAATGTCATAACCCGTACTAGGTTTAACATGATGCATGTACATTTGATGTTGGAGTAAGGTTTCTAAAATAACTTAGACTGATACTCTAAAGTGGACAACTTTAGAGGGAAAGGCACGGGACCGTCGATTGCACCGTCGATCGACTAGTCCACCACAAATAAGCCTTTCCGATTTTAAAAGGGTAATTTTGGAAGAGCGCGGTAACTCATTAAGCGCCGCTATGTTGATAATTGGTATGAGTGGAGTATGATGTGGAGCATGCTTTATGTAGAGATAATAACACGTTGTCAAGTATTTGAATGATAAATATGTAAAAGCAGTAAAGACAGTGGTAAGGTAAAGCATGATAAACATAAAAAGAAAGACAAATGAAGAAGTCAGTTTGTGGAATATATGCGAGAAAGCAAGTAATGGAGTAGGGATGGGATAGGCACGATATAGCAGTCTTTAAATAAAATAGAGAGAAGACGTAGCAAATAATGGTGAACGGAGAAGAGATACATATGTTATAACAAATTTAAACAAATAGAGGTGGAGAGGGGAAGAGATGTACATGTTATAACAATTTAAACATATAAAGGTGGAGAAGGTAAGGTATGTGCATGTTATAACACATAAGGGATTCACATTTCTAACAAAGAAAATAATTCACATAAGCCAAGTTCATTATGGTACGAGCCTCAATGTAAATCTCCAGCAGAGTCGCCATGCTATCGCGCCCCTTTTTCTCGTGAAATTGGGCTTTGAAATACTACAACTCTTTTGGATAGGAGTTGGGGTGTTAAGGAAAGAAGGGTCGTCACCTAACGATTATTAAGGTGCATTAGAGCACCTAATATGAAGATAACTCTAATTGACTAGTCAACACCACCAAAGATCGGGTAAGGGCTCAAATTACTTCAAAGGGAAGGTGTTAGGAACTCTTCGAGGTCCACAATTGTGTGTCCCGACCGAGCTTAAAACTATGTGGATTACAGATAGGTATGATAAACACAGAGAGTTAGGATCAAAAGAATTTATTGACACAATGAGAAGTAAGCATTACAGGAATATAACTATTAAGTCTATATTAGATGATTAGGCGAATAAATAAGGTAAAAGAAAAGGGGGGGAGGGTCCTAACTTTTTTATCCTAAAGGATCACCCTGTGCGACATAAATAATACTTTGTAACTCCCTCGAGATAAGGAGTTACTCATATTATTCAGCGGGCACAGACTATTATCTCCTGCTACCCAATTACTATATTTGAGTTGTTTACCTAAAGGCACTCTAATTCAATTATAAGTCGTGCCATATGCGTGCACTACCCGTCCCATACCTATGGTCTAGGAGGCATTGGACCTCTATCTAGGGGGTTCTAGACTTTACTTAGTTTGCTCAAAATGTTTAAAAACTGGGCGACATAAAAAAACAAGTAGGACCTCATATAACTGAAGTTAAGGGTTCAGATTAGCCTCCACACTTAGGCAGAAAATGCACGCAAAACAGATTCTTATATCAAGCGTTTAGACAGTCTCAGGACTGAGAGAAAATTAGAGATCATTAAGTCCTATAAACATGATTTCTAGATGACTACGGATTCAAACAGGCAGGCAGTTTAAGGCGCCACTTATAGGCATGATTCCTAAATAATTAAACGGTTATTGCATGCTGATTACTAAAGAAATAAGTTATTAAACCCGTTGACATGATTTCTAAGTGATTTTCTCAGTAAAGGACAGTGAATAGATTGGAAAGTACTTAGGATTGCTCGTACTTTCTAACAGTGACATGGCTAAACGATAAACAACATTTAAAGTGTTCAGCATTAAAATGAGTGGTGATATCCTATAGGCAGGATTTCTAATCATTGGCGATTGGAACTGATTTCCTATATTTAGTCTGTGTAGACATGTTCTCTAGGTGAGCATCATAATAACAATTTCAATTAACCAATTAAAATCCTACATGACGGATTTCTAATGCATTTGAAGAAGTTATGCAAATTGAAGGAGTATTTACTTTCTATAGGCATGCTGTCTAGAAACACGTAGCAGTTGACATAAGAATAACTGAAGCATTTGAACTCATGTTTAATGTTAGACGAGTAGTGTGTGTGTGATTATCCTAATGATATGATTTCAAACAGTGCACTTATAATTGAAAGGCATATATAGCAGGTTGGATCATATGAATCCTATAAGCATGCTAGCTACCCTTTAATACGAACACTAACCAAACACGTTTCCCCATTATACTAATACCCCCAATTGTTTATTACAAATTTATTACAGGCCCAGTAATGAATGTAATTACAAGGAATTATACAATAACAATGGATCTATAATAGGCCCAAAAGAAATACCCATCATTGCTTTGGCCTTCAGCAAAACTCCTTCTTCACCAAATTAGCACACCCCAATTAACAGAGATCTATATTCATTAGCAAAGCCCAAAACTATGGAGAACATCAAAGCCAAAACAAGAACTCCAAATTGAACACATAACCAAACATTGAGTTACCCATAAATCACTTTAAACAAAACATCTTGCACGTTTAAACGATAAAATGAGTAGAGAATTGGGTGTCTGAGATAACTCAGGTATCAGAAGTAAAGAGAGTGGTCAAAAGACACCAAGCCCTAGTGTGTCAGAGTTCACAAGGGCCTCAAATGGACCCCAAGCAGTGCTCATACTAGGGAGGGAAATAGTAAGACTCTTGGTGTCCTTGGCTTTCAGCCAGCCAAGAATACCAAACTTAGAATGCTATAGATAGGAAATGAGATTGAGAGAACATGATTCAATGATAGAATTTGAAGTGATGCACTTGCATTTTAGAAGAAGGCATAGCAAAATTGCTCAGAAACACTGAACATGCCAGTTAAGAGGTTCAACAAACCTTAAAGGATAGGTTCAACACTTAGCAAAATAACACATTGGCACTGAAAGAGTCAAGGGAGAATTAGGTTTGCAAGATTACAAGATCAACCATGTTATCATTATAAAGTGTATATTATCAAAATAAGTCTAAAAGGTTTAAATCTTAAAGGTCCAAGTTATGCTAAGGATCCATCACAGATGCAAGTCAGCTATTACATGAATTCAGAATATGGGAGAGGCAAGATTATGTCAAATAGAAAATGTAGACATCAACACAATAGACTGTTACGAACTTAAGAGGGTCTAAATTATTCAGGCGAAGCATGTTCAAATAACATATCTCATAACTGGATGCTTTTGGGTAATACTAAAGGGGTTTCAACACAAGTGCAAAGACTAACAAGGTTTCACACAGAAGTAACTCAGAATAAATTAGTTAATCGAACTTAAGAGAGTCCAAGTTACTCAAGTTAGGCATAAACAAATACATATTTCAGGACTGGAATTTTAGGTAAATCAATACTAAAGAGGTTCAGCTCATGAAACAAGTTCAATGCCAACAAGGTTGCACTCAGAGATGGTCTAGAAACATATTATGTCACGAAATTTTAGAGTATGAATATGCAAATCATGAACATAGAAAAAAGAAATTGCAAAAGCTAAGAACATACCAGTTATCAGTTTACAAATAAACAAACAAGGAAGAATGAATTTCACAGTATTCTGAACATCAACAAAGAGCAATAGAATCCATGATCTTAGTGCATCAGAGTTCCCAAGGGCTTTAAACGAACCCGGGAAGTGCTCGCACCAAGAAAAGTTTAAAAGTCAAATTCTGGTGGCCTTGGCTCTCTGTTGTCCAAGAGACAAAGTAGAGAATGAGAGAATAATAAAGTAATAGCTTTGAGTTTTAGTAAATCCAGTGGTAAAAATATCTGAATTAAAGGGGAATAGGGAGGGTTTATATAGCAGTAGAAATTAATCAAACGGATCAAGGAAACACTGTATAATCAACACAAATAAGGAAATAATAACATGCAGAAACAATAAAAAATCGGATTACGGAAAAATTAGGTAAACCCTAATTGACAGAAATAAGAATTTGACCAGAGATATTGGCTAATCGAACCTATATAGCCTGTCTATGATGTACATGGACGAGATATCATCCAGATTTAAGCGATTGAAGTTGAACGGCCAAATTCTGAGAGATTTTACTTGCCATGTTTAGGAAAGTACGAAGTGATACCAAGATCTTGCAGGTAATAGTGAAATAATACATATAAAGCAAGAAAAGCATGGAAGGAATCCATGATTGAGACAGATTCAG
Source organism: Nicotiana knightiana (assembly GCA_005239525.1). Classification (NCBI taxonomy): domain Eukaryota; kingdom Viridiplantae; phylum Streptophyta; class Magnoliopsida; order Solanales; family Solanaceae; genus Nicotiana; species Nicotiana knightiana. Next base: position 172,462 of record ML390774.1, read on the forward strand.
AGAAGATCGGGAGGGAGGCTAGGGTTTTCTACGGGAGGGAGGAGTGTTTGAGGGCGGCTACTGAAGAGAGAATGGGGATTTGGGTATGTGTGAGGGGATATAAGGAGAGTGGAGGGAAATGTTGTCAGCCGTTGATCAACGGCTGGGATTAAAATAGGTTGGGGCTGGCTTTTGGACTGTGTTGGAGGATTGAGTCGTTTGGGTTGATGAGGTTGTTGGGCCAGGGGTTTATTTGCACCTTAATGGTTCGAAATTAATCCTAATTTTGGGCCAAATTTAGAATATGAAATTAAGGGAAAGTAATTTAATAAAAAATAGTTAAATAAAATATAAAAATGCCATTTATGAAAATTAATATTTTAAAACAATAGTATATGATTATAAAAAGGTAATATACTACTTTGACCTTGAATAAAATGACGAATGCAATAAAATTATAAAATATAGGCTATTATTGCAAGATTGTGCAAATAACTTAAAAATACTAATGTAATTATATATAATTAGTAAAAATATTTGAAACATATATTATGGGTGAAAATAATAAATTTAAGTCATAAAAAATTAATTTGAAAGAGTAATTAATAAATATTCAAGTAATTTAAATGTAAGAAAAATCAATTTTGAAGCTCTAAAATTATGGAAAATTATAGAAAATACTTGTATATATGAAAGTATATATACTATTTGAAAAATATGAGGGCAAAATTGGGTATCAACACCTACCAGAGTAGAAGTTGAGGAGCCGCCAGTAGCTCCGGTTGGGAGACAAGTACCTAAGGCGCCTACTGCTAACCCTAGACTTCAAGAGACTTTAGCACAGTTCCTGAGCATGTTTGGTACATTGGCTCAGCCGGTATGGATTTCGGTTGCGCCAACTACTTCGCAGATCGGGGGACAAGCTCAAACTCCCGCTGCCCGTACTCTAGAGCAGCGAGTTCAAGTTGGTCAGGTTCCAGGTGTCATGGCGACACAGTCTGTGGTCCCAGTTCAGTCCCCTGGTTAGGGATGCAACATCCGAGGAAGAAAAACTTAGACTTGCAAGGTTCAAGAAGTATGACCCTCCTGCTTTCAGTGGTTTGGCTTCAGAGGGTGCTCAGGGCTTTCTAGAGGATTGCAACCACATTCTCCGCACTATGGGCATTGTGGAGACAAGTGGGGTTGCTTTTATGTTCCAGCTTAAGGGACTGGCATATCAATGGAGGCAGACGTTTGAGTTGGGTTGTCCGGCCGATACAACTTCACTTTCATGGGCTCAATTTTGAGATGTTCCTAAGAGAGTTTGTTCCTCAGTCCCTCTGGGATGCATGACACGCGTTGTTTAAGCTACTGAGCCAGGGAACTATGTCAGTGTTAGAGTATGCCGTTAGATTAAGTGTTTTGTCTAGACATGCACCTTCTTTGGTCGCTATAGTTAGAGAGCAATTCCGTATGTTCATTAAGGGGCTCAGACATGATATTCGGTTCAGGATGGCTCCGTAGTTTCAGTCAAATGTTTCATTTTAGCAGGTGGTAGAGATAGCTCGTCGTTTAGAGGGCATGTGGGGTCAGGAGAGAGAGGATAGTCAGTGCCATGAGAGAGAGGGAAAACGAGGTCAGAAGAGAGAGGACAAGGAGATAGGAGGCCTTGTAGACCGGATAGACCTACTAGTCCTTATTTTGGAGGCAGGGTACATCGTGGTAAAGGTTTTGTGGGTCAGCCTATTCAGTTTGATCTTCAAGCTTCGCACTATGTTTCAGGTTCTCATGGGTCTTAAAGCACCCGTACCACACAGTTTTCACAGCCACGTCAATAGAGAGGTTTCTTCGAGTGTGGAGATACGATCCACATGGTGAGTGATTGTCTTAGACTTCATATAGATGTGTCACTGTGGGGTATCCAGGCGAGTAGAGGGCGCCCAAGAGGGGGAGGCTTGGACCATTTATGTGTTTCCTATGGTAGGTTTGGGGCCGCTATGCCAGATGATTTCATACATGTATGCTTTTGATTGTTATAAAGGAGCACCGTTCATACTTTGATTCGGTTCTGCTTATCGGGGCAAGTTCCTCTATTTGTTTCTTCACTTATGGGTGAGTTCATCATTAGTACTCTTCTTATGTGTTTACCCATGTTGGGAGATTCTATAAGTTGTAGCCCGTATCTATCATTTTGTTATTATACATTATTGAAAGTTATAAGACTAGAAGTGAATTCCTGTTGTCCATTACGGTAGATTTTGATGTGATTCCTGAGTAATTTGATTACGATTTGTTATTTAGATGCTCTACCGGTGTGGGAGCCAATCTGTATTGTAATTTTGTTGGCGTAATTGAACTATTGGAAGGTTTCAATTGGTATAATATGTATTGTACGCGTGTTTCAGAGTTGAGGGTGAGACCCTCGCGATGTCATGTGGTTGAACCGGGATACGTGCCGCGGTGAAAGTTATATTAGGATGTGATCCTTGAGAATTATTCATATACTTTTATTCTTCCTTGTAAATTGATTCGTAGAATGGTACTGATAGGGAGTTGTGCCTGTCGGACGTGTTTGATAGTTCTCTTATGTGTTTCTCCTTCCATATTCAATCATTTTTGTGATGTGCTTATTGATTTTTAGCTTGTGGGGTGTGTGCCACGGTGGCGCTAGATGTTACTTGTTGGTTCAGGTGAATAGTTATGAGGTGTTCATGTTCATTGCGACATTGTCAGTGTTGTGGAGGTTTGAATCAGGGTTCTAATAGATATGAGGCTAATTGTTGGTACTTGGTTTGTTATGGCCAGCTACTATGATTAGAGATGTTATGGGCATATGTGTTAGGTCGTGAGTTTTTACCTTTTGGATATAGGCATAGGTTGTTGCAGCTGTTTGAGACTGATATCGAGTGTAGATGTAGGAATCGGGTCTTTGGGAGATGAACGGTTAGTGAAAACTTTGGCCCTAAGGCTTATTAGTATTGGTGGAAGGGATAAATTACTGTTGAGATGGTGTCGTCAGGCTTATGTGGATTGAGGTGACGTGGGGTCACCCACGGGTGTATGTCGGATGAATGCATTTAGTGATTTGAAGAATTCGGGACGATCCTTGGCACGTATGAAGACGAACATTTGATTAAGAGGGTGAGGATGTAGCGACCCGACCGGTCGTTTTAAGAAATTTAGTCACGTTCAGAAGCTTAACATTTTGAATATCTTCGTATTAGGTGTCACGACTCGCGTGTGTGGTTAGTTCGATTCTGGATGATAAGAAGTCAATTTGGAAGAAGAATTTCTGTTTTAGAATCTTAAGCGGTGAGAGTTGACAAGAATTTGACTTCTGTGTAAACGACTCCAGAATGGGATTTTGATGGTTCCAACAGCTTTGTATGGTTATTTGACCTTAGGGGTGCGTCCGGATTTGGATTTGGAGGTCCTTAGAGTAATTTGAAGCATTTCGGTGAAGGTTGGAAAAGTTGAAGTTTGGAAGGTTAAAAGGTTTGACCAAGAGTTGACTTTGGTGATATCGGGTCGGAATATGATTCCGAGAGTTGGAATACCTCTGTTATGTCATTTGGGACTTGCATGCTAAAGTTGGCGACTTTCCAGATTGATTTGGTATGTTTTTGCTCAAGTTTTAGAATTTTGAAGGTCAAAAGTTCAATTCTTGGTACAATTCGTAGTTTCGACGTTGTTTGATGCGATTTGAGGCCTCAACTAAGTTCGTATCCTGTTTTAGGATGTTTTGGTATATTTTGTTGAGGTCCCAAGGGCCTCGGTATGTTTCGGATGGGCTACGGGCCATTTCTCCATGTTATTGAACTGTTGTTTTGCTGGTACATGGTTTCCTTAATTGCGTTCGCATCAATACCTCCCCGTTCGCGTAGTGTAACTTTGGAGACATGAATAATTGTTCTTCGCGTTAGCATACAGTTGTCCGCGATCGCGTAAGTCTGCTTTTCCTTTCAATGCGTTCGCTTTTATGCGTCCGCGTTCGCGTAGCATGGCCCCAACTGGCCCCCTATCGCAATCGCATTCTCCCTTTCGTGATCGCGTAGTATGTTTCGTGGGGCCTCAGTACTTTCCTTCTCCATGATTGCATGTACCTGTCCGCAATCGCATAACACCATTTATGGATGTGGACTTTTTCCTCTTCGTGATTGCAAAATCCTTTTCCGCGATTGCGATGTACAAATACCTAGTCAGAATATACAAGTAGTCTATTCCGAGGGTTAGCCATTTTGAAAATTTTTGGAGTTCTAGAGCTCGGTTTGAGCGGTTCTTCATGGGTTTTTCAAGAAAATCATTGGGGTAAGTGTTCTTCACCTAGAATTTATTATATTCAATGATTCTATCTTTATTTTTATCATTAAATTAGTGTTTTGAGTTGAAGAAAAATGGAAATTTTGAAGAAAACTTTAAATATTTAAATGATGATTTGAGGGACGAATTGGTATCGGAGTTTGATAATTTTGGTATGGTTGAACTAGTATCGGAATGGTGTTCGGATTTTGTAAAATTTGTCGGGTTCTGAGGTGGGGGCCCGGGGATCGACATTTGGGTTAATTTTAGTTTTTGATAAATACCGAAGATTTATCACCCAGAATAGTTTCTTATGAGTTTTATTTGTGCTTTGAAGTTATTTTGGCTAGATTTTAACTGTCCGAAGGTTATTTCACTCGAGAAGTTCATTTTAGAGTAACGGGCTGTCTGCTTTGAGGTAAGTATCTTTCCTAACTTCGTGTGGAGAAACTACCCCTTAGGATTTGAGTCTTTTATGCTAATTGTATCATCTAAAGTCCGTGTACGCAAGGTGACGAGTACGTGCTCGGGTATATTTGTGGAAAGTTGTCCTTTTAGGGCTCTTAGGTCCTTATGTTCATTAGATATGAAGTTGTTTTATTATGATTAAGTTCCCCATTTACTAGTTTCATCGCTACGTATTTTAATTGGAATTAATTGCTCCATGATCCACTCTTATTGCTTATTTGACTCTTATGTGTTAACAGAAGTTGTTACCTCTTCTATTAGCATGCTATCCCTCCCTAATCACTTCTCCTTAATTAAATTATAATTATCTCTTCTGTAATTATTCATCCTTAATCAGGTTATGATTATCTTTCTGTTGCTTACCCTTAATAGAATTTGTTGTATATATTTCGTAATTGCTCAACCCTAAAAGAAGTTTAGTTATCCTATATCCTAGTTGACTTATCCTTGTTTGGAATTTTTGACTCGTATTATTTCCCGTGTTGTTGATTTTTACTTTGTTGGATCGTTGTTACATATTTTTTCTCCCTTGTTGGGCTATTCTTAGTATGATTAGTATTCTCTATTGCGTTTATTCTTTGTGAAATTGTTCTACCATTTCCTTGTGATCGAAAGCTCTTGAGTTGATTTACTTGTCGTACTCTTGTGTTATTGTCATTGTTGATGTTGTGCTCGGTGTTGTGTGCACGAGGTTTCTGACGTGCAGTTGTTATTGTGATGCACGAGGTTACTGACGTGCGGTTGTTATTGTGTGCACGAGGTTTTTGACTTGCGGTTGTTATTGTGATACACGAGGTTTTTGTTGTGCGGTTGTTGTTGTGTTGCACAAGGTTTTTGTCGTGCTATTGTTACCTTTGATATGTGCACATGCGGTGTGACGAGGCGGGCTATATATGTGGGTTTGCGCATGTGGCGAGACAAGGTGGGAATGTTATTATGCACGTGCAGCGAGACGAGGCAGTGATTTACTTTATCATAGCGCATGTGATGAGACAATGTGGGCTATGTCAGGGATTGATATGTGATGACTTGTGATGGCCTGGGGACATTCTTGTTGTTGATATTTGTGTAGTGGCATACCTACCTGTGTGAGTTTTTATCTTGTGGAATATTATGGAGAACATTCTTACGTGTTGTTCATTTTCTCTACACTTCTGGTTGGCCTGAAGTGTATCAGAACACTTGCACAAGAATACACTTAGTTAATCACGCCTATCGATTTAAGAAGATGGTTCCTGATATTATTAAGTATTTATACACACCCTCGTCTACTTGCCTTCTATGTGAGAATGGTTCTAATGGCACATGAGTCGTCCGTGCAGTTACCAGTTGAAATGAGGGAATAAGATGCTAAATGCTTAGGGTTCACAAAGTGGGACCCGTGACTTTTGAATATTTTGAGTTATGTTACCTCGTAGAGACTATTGACTAAATCTGATGTGAAAGCGGTAATTCCTGTCGAGTTGCTATTTGTCCTTCCTTTATCTATTTTCATCGGATTTAGACTATGATCAGCTTACTCTATTGTGTTATTACTTGTTGTGCTTCCCTGCTAATTGTTACTTCTGGTCCTCATTGTAAGGACTGTATCATTATTGTCATCATGCTCCGTTTTGTTCAGATATCATACTCTGTTAGTTCTGCACAATTTTTGTGCAGATCCAGGTCTTTCAGAGTTAGTTGATTGTTAGCTACTTGTGTGGATCTTGCTATGGAGACTCAAGGTAAACTTGCTGCTGTGTTCGCAGGCTTCGGAGTCACCTTCTGATGTTGTGTTTACACTATTTGTTCTTATTTCGAAAAAGTTGTATTTAGAGGTTCTCTGGCAAACTCAGTAGAGCTTATGACTTTTACTACCGGTTTTGGGATTGTAAATTTTTATAGATATTTCTATTTTGAATTTGACAGATGTAAGTTAAATATTGTTGTTATTTCAGTTAATGTTAGGCTTACCTACCTAGGACTAGGTTCCATCACAACACCAAACAAAGGAAAATTTGGGTCGTGACAATTAGCCTGCAATCCAATTAATTTTATGATATAATACTAAACGTTAGAAATCCTACGTGATTACCTTTAGGAATCCTATTAGTATAATTACTTTCGAGCATAGACATATAATACTACATGTTAGCATGTAAACCTAATGCCTTTAGGAACACGTTAGGCCAAAATAGTCCTAAAATATTAAATAGAAGAACACATAGGTAAATTACATAACTAAAATAACCTTTTTTGGGACTACAAAACCTTCTATGATAATTAGTTTTTTTAATATTTAAGATTTTAAAATTTATAAAATTTTGTCTATTAAATTATTATTGAAAATATGTAGGAAGATTTAACAATATCAATTTCATAAGATTCCTCCAGATTGGTAGTACATTACCACTCCACAATATCCAACACCAAGAAAAAATAAAAGTAATATTAAATGGATTGCATAAAACGTTGAAATTGGGGAAAAAGTATCCCCTTAATATTTTTTTATATTACATTTCAACTATTTTTTTCCCGATAAACTGTCTCTTTCATTTATCAAAATTGAACTTTACATAATAGAAGCTGCTGACCAGCTCCTTTTCACTCCTTAGACTATACTGACTTCAAACCAAAACATCTATAAATTACTTCATCCTATACAAGTATTGCTATGGTGTTGAAGCAGTTCTAATAGCTACTACATATAACTATGCAAAAGTTGACTATGCAGGACTTGAACATAACATACACTAACAATATAAGTTATCTATGGGAATCTATTCAAATCATCCATGTATCCTCTCCAATTGCTGTGTATATGACTTTTGATATGGACATATTTAGTGATTTATCTGCATATTTGCTCAGCTGATGAACGACCATTTTGAAATCTGAGCAAGTTCCTATCTCTCCATAGGCTGTACACCATCATGCTGAACACTGCTACAATTGTGTTGCCGATTCCTTTCTTATTCTTTGCATGAGTCACCACCCATTGTATCTATTCCTCCTATGTTTGAATTTGTTTTTGAGTTCCCATCCAGCTCAGATGCCTCTTCCATATAGTACGTGTGTATGAACATTCAAAGAATAAATACTCAAACACCTCATCTGCATGACCACAAAATACACATGTTTGGGTAAGTTGGACACCAATCTTCTGCAGCCTATCTACGGTAGGTAATCTTCTTTCTATGGATAGCCACAAATTATATTTGTGTCTGGGTGCATATGAGGGTGAAGTACCAAACTTTTCCAAGAGACCTTCTGACTCATAGGAGTTTGCAAATTGTAAAGTTTATGAATGCTAAACTTACCATTTTGTTTTTGTAATGTCTTCAATCTTTCCTGTACAGTCCCCTGCAAGCTTGGCAAGCTCAATATAAAGTCCCTTTGTTAAATTATCTTCCTTAATAACCAAGCAACACTTTTAGGTATAGGCATACTATCAATACACTTATTCTTTATGTAATAAGCATGGATCCACCTAATTCATAAACAGTCTTTTTTCATTGTAATTTCCCACAAGTGCTTCACTATTGCAGCTTTGTTCCATCTACACAGATTAATCACATTCAACCCTCCTAGTGATTGTGGTAAACAGACTTTGTCCCAAGTTCTCAAAGGCATCAGGGCTTCAAGCAAGTCCAGAAAAGTGTTCAGTATATATAGCAGGCACAAATGAGAGGATGAAGCAACTGATTTTACAGGAATTGGGATATAATGAAGGAAGATTGCCATTCAAATATTTAGGAGTTCCCTTAGCTCCTAAAAAGCTATGTATTCAACAATGTTGGCAATTAGTTGAGAAGATCACTGCAAGAATAAGTTGCTGGACATCAAAGTTATTATCGTACTCTAGAATACTACAACTTATCAAGTCAATTATCTTTGGGATGCAGTCTTATTGGGCTCAGATTTTCTTGTTGCCAAAGAAGGTAGCCAAGATGATTGAGGGAATATGCAGAACCTATTTGTGGACATGGCAAGGAAATATATCATTTCAACTATTTTCCTACTCAAATAATATACTTTTTAATTATTTTTCATTTAATATTGAATAATATACCCAGTTATTAAACAACAACTAAGAAAATATTTAAGAATATAAATGTGTGAGAAAAAGAAATAAAAATGGTTGCTAAGAATCAATACCCCTAATGATTATGCAAACATAAAGATCTAAAAGTGAAATGTGAGATCGATCATTTTACTCTTTGAAAATAAAATTTATGGTGGATAAAATTATAATTAAAACTAAATCTTCAAAACAAGAGATGAATTAATAGTAAGAATCTGAGTCAACATAAAATAAATTATGTTTTACGTTAAGATCAAATAATTAAATTTTTCAATCAATTGTTTAGGAATAGAATCCAATTCAATTATTTTTTAAATTCATCATATGAGTAAATTTTTTTTCAAGTTAAAAAAAATCTTAGGATACATAAATTTATTCCAAAAAAGAGCGTTAGTGATTGAAAAATTAGAACACAAAGTAAATAAGGTTAGTACAGTATTAAGAATCAAACTGACATACAACTGTCGGTTGAAGCACAATCAAAGGTATGTCTAACAAGAATAAGATTTCAAGACTATATTATAAAGTGTCAACTCTGGCATAGCGGGATTATCTTTTGTAAATGCCTCCGGTAGAATCGAAATAATATTTCTATGTCATGAATTACTTGCAAAAGTCAAATCAAGAGGCATGATAGTGGTAAGCAATAACAATAAATGATGTACCAACAACGATTTTATTTTGAGGCCACTCACTTTCGATCTGATATACCTCTTCAAATAAATGAAATAACCATCACAAATATATCAAGTAAAACAATGGTGCTAAATTTATTAGGAGAAAAATTGATAATATGGTATTAAGAAATTATGGATAAGTGTCAAATGATCGAAACAATTGCCCGGAGTTCTGGAGATATATTGAATATCTGTCACGACCCAAAACCCCTAAGGTCGTGGTGGTACTGGACATCATTGTCAGGCAAGCCAATCATTAATTAATTGAAACAATTTCCTGTTTTAACATTTATGAAAAAAATATTTCCCTACACTTTATTACATATTAACTATATAAAATATGTCGAGTAAAATAATAGTTTGAATATTCCATTTTAGCAATTATATCCCTACACATTCCCAACACATTCCAGAACCCGGTGTCACAAGTACATGAGCATTTTCTATGAATTTATACAATCATCACAAAGCCTGTCCGAAATACAAATTGGACTAGGAATTTTAAAATAAAAACAAATACAGAACGAGGGAGACTCTGTCAGCTGCGGATCGCCTCCGGATGATGCAGCTTGCCTAAGTCTCTGAATCTTCCACATTGCTATGAAAGTACCTGTGCAATAAAAATTCACATCAAGTGTAGCATGAGTACAAAAATAACGTGTACTCAGTAAGTCGCACGCCTAACCTCAGAGAGGTAGTGACGAGAGGTCGAATTAGACACTCACTAAGGGCCAGCAAATTAATTAACAGCATATGATGAACACGGTAGGCATATAAAGGTAGTAAAACAACAATATATTTAAGGCACTGAAATCCAAGTAAATACTGAAAATAAACAAACAGTTACCACTTCCTCATTTTTTTCCAAATATCTTAAATAAACAATTTCCTCTTTGTTTTCCCCCAAATATCATAAATCCACAATTTCATCTTTATTTCCCCCCCAAATATCTTATCACTTCAAAAATCATGAAAAATATTTAACAATTTAGCATGCGCATACGGGATAAGGACAAATGGCCTGAGCCATCATAATAATCATCCTTGTGCACTGCCGAGGGTCGAACGGCCCGAACCATAATATTTCTTTCAATCTCGTTGTGGCGTATGGCCCGCTCCCATGAGAGTGGGGGAAATAACACTCTGCTCGCGAAATGTAAATTGCGAAGCGATCACATGCACTCATGCACAATCAACAATCAACCCCGAGTACGTCAGGAAAACAAATACTCAAGGAAATGACAGATTTCTCTTTTGAAAACTACAAAATAGTATTTAAACCCTTTATCGAAATTTACTTTCCATGTTTTTATAATGTTTAATAAGATAACCTTATCCGAAAATACAATTTCCTGCGAAAGAAATCAATTCTCTTTTTAGATGCTTAAGAAAATAAACTCTAATCTTATTTAGTCATTCAATTACAATTTCAACTATATTAGCAGTCTAGGCTACCCGAAACATGGAATAATAGTAGTTACGCACGAACTCCCGTCACTTCGTGCGTATGTATCCTCCGAAGATAATAGAACACACTTAATTAATTCACCTAGGGGGAAAATTCCCCCTCACAAAGTTATAAAGGAGACTTACCTCGCTCCGAAATTCCATAACCGGCTTCCAAGCCCTTCCGACGACTCCAACGGACGCACAACGCCCCAAAACTATCCAATTTACAGCAAACCAATGAAAATGTACTCTAATATTTGCAACAATTCCAAATTATATAATTTCCCAACCCCGCTTACTGAAATGACCAAAATTCCCTCGGGCCCACATGCCCGAAATCCGAAATTTTTCGAAGAGGTATTCTACCCATAGCCTTAATAACTTAAACATACAATTTACTCTACATTTCATGCTAGAATTCGTGGCTAAAAATCCAAATTACCAAATTCTAGGTTTCCTTAAGATTTCCCAATTTCCTACCAATTCCCATGTCTAATTCCATGCATATAACTTATATTTTAACTTAGAAAAATGAAGGGATTACTTACCTTGATATTGCATGAAGAAATCCTCTCCTTAAAGCCTCCCAAGATTGACAAAGCCAAAGAAGAAATGAAGAAATGGACAACAATTCTCGGCTTTAAAACATTCTGCCCAACCTCATTTCCGCACCTGCGGTCCTACCTCCGCACCTGCGCTCCCACAGGTGCGACCCACCTCCCTCACTTGCGGCTTCCTCAAATCCAGCCCAAAATCGCACCTACGCCCCATTGTCCGCACCTGCGGCCAAAACCTCGTAGGTGCGGTCGCACCGGACACCACCAACTTCAAATATTGCTCTGTTAACCTCCTGGAACCCACCCGAGGCCCCCAGGACCCCGTCCAATTATACCAACCTGTTCCAAAACATAATGCAGACTTGCTCGAAGCCTCAAATCACATCAAACAACATCGAAACCATGAATCGCACCCAAATCCCAGCTTTATGAACTTAGAAATTTCCAACTTCTACATCTAATGCCGAAACCTATCAAATCACGTCCAATTGACCTCAAATTTTGTGCACAAGTCATATTCGACATTATGGACCTGATGCAACTTCCAGAATTGCATTCCGACCTCAATATCAAAATTTCCACTTCCGGATGGATTTCTCAAAAACCTTCAAATTTCTATCTTTAGCCAAATGACTTCAAAATTACCTCCGGACATCCGAATTCACTTCCGATCGTGCACCCAACTCTAGAATCACCATACGAATCTATTCCCAGGCTCGGAATCCCAAATGGACATCAATAACTCTGAAATTCACTTCAAGCCCAAATTTATGAAATTCTACTAAAATGCTAACTTCCATAATATGCACCGAAATGCTCCCGGTTTATCCAAAACCCGATACGAAAATACGCCCAAGTCCGAAATCATCATACAAACCTGCAGGAACCCTCATATCCTAATTCTGAGGTCGTTTAGTCAAAATTCCAATCTTAGTCCATTTCTCCAACTTAAGGCTTCTGAAATGAGAATTTTCTTTCCAACCAACTCTAAACTTCCCGAAATTCAATACCGACCAAGCCCACGTGTCATAATATCTGCTCACGGCCTCAAACCGCTGAACGACGTGCTTGAGCTCAAAACAATTTGTTGAAAAATGAATGGTTTGGAATGTGATTTCTGTCAATATATTCAAAATCGACGGAAGCATAGACGGTAAAAACTAGCTTGCCAAATTTTCTACTTATGGCCTTAAAATAAAAAGTTTCAACTGATAAGAAATATAAAGTAAGAACAGATCCATTATTAAGTAACTTCTTGTTTCGTTTTGGAAACGAAAAAGAACATCAAATAAAAGTTTAATTAGTTCTTCATACTTGATTATCAATACCAATGGTAATAATAGTGAATTTAATAAGGAAAATATTACTATCTTTAGATTAAAATGCAATTTGTGCAAACTGCATTATAGAAATTAAAAGGCTATCTTGGATAGCACAAATGAATATGTTGATCAACTAAATAAAAGGTTTATTGCAAAATTTTATGATGAAAATAAAATATGTTTCAGTTTTTGACTCAGCAGAAGATGATACCAACTAGTACTACCAAGAAGAATACTTAAATAATTTAATACCAAATGGCATTCTACCACATAAGTTTGTTGTCAAGTTTATTTTTTCTTATGTATGTTAGTGTTACCGTGTATATAATAGACTAAGTTAAAATTGATCTTCCATTGCATATGTATTGATTTTGAAAAATAATTCCCATCATGCTACTAAAAAACTTAAATCCGCCGATGTGATGACCCGACCGATCGTTTTGAGCATTTGCACTTCGCTCGCTAGTTTGAGGGCATGAGTAGTTCCATATGATATATTATGACTTGTCTGAGTTATCGATTTTTGTTTTCTAGATGGTGATTCTGGACTTGGGCGTATGCTCGTATTTGCACTTGGGTAATTATAGAAGGCTTCGGCTAATTGGAAATTTAAAGGTTTGGGAATTTCATAAGTTTGACCGAGAGTAGACATTGAGGATATGAAATTCAGATTGTGGTTCCGGGAACTGGAATAGCTTCATCATGTCATTTGGACTTGTGTAAAAAATTTGAGTTCATTCTGAGTTGATTTGATATACTTTGGCGCGAGTTTTGAAAGTTGAAATTTCATTTAGGTGATTTAAAGTGTGATACGCCGTTTCGATGTTGTTATGCGTTATTTGAGGCCTTGAGTAGGTCCGTGTTAGGTTATAGGACTTTTTGGTATGTTAGGATGGGGTCCGAGGTGCTCAGGTGAGTTGCAGACGTGTTTCAGATCATTTTTGTTCATTTTGGCCTTGCTGGTGTTTGGTGCACCAAGTCTTCTTCGTGATCGCGAAGTTAGAGGTGTGACCGCGTAGATGATCAAGTTGGAGTTGAGTAGTTCCATATTCGCGTTCACGAGTAGCTGTCCGCGTTTGCGTTGGTTTCTAGAGTGTGGGTATCGTATTCGCATAAGTGCCACCGGGTTCGCATAAGGCTGTGCCGAGAGCTGGAGTTCGGAGCTTCTTCATCGCGTTCGCGTGTGAAGGAACATGGTCGCAGAGCGTGGGCGCTTGTGTGCTTCACATTCGCATGACTTAGTTCGCGATCGTGTAGTATAAATGGTGAGGCAATGTGTCACGACCCAAAATCCATTAAGGTCGTGATGGCGCCGGGCCCCACTGTTAGGCAATCAAACACTTAATGAATAAATTAAATCTTTATTTTAAAATTCTCGAAGTCATTCCTTTTTCATTTTCTTAAATAATAATTAGTGAACTTCCACTGAGTAAACAATAATATCTTAACAACATTGAATAGTGAATAAATCCCATGATTTCTCAGAACCCGGTGTCACAAGTGCATGAGCAAATTTTTTAGGAATTATACATTGTACTACAATACTTGTCCGGATACAAACTGGACAAGAAATTTAAAATAAATACAATACATCTGAGGAAGAATCTGCCGGCTGCGGGTCGTCTCTGGATGGTGCAGCTCGTCTAAGTCTCCAAGTCAGCCACATCACTGCGTCAAACAGGGCCACTAGCTATGAATGTACCTGTGCAATAAAAATGCACAACAAGTGTAGCATGAGTACGGAAACAATGTGTACTCAGTAAGTATCTCGCCTAACCTCGAAGAGGTAGTGACGAGAGGTCTAATTTGACACTTCCTAGAGGTCAATTTAATATAATCAAGGGTGACACTAAGCATGGATATCATAGGCAAGTTAACAAGTAGTAACAATAAATATCATCTTCTTTCACGTTCAACATTTTAAAATCCTCATCATTTTAATTGACAATATAAAATTTCCAGGCCAGTAATCAGGTAAAAATCACAGCAAATACGCAGTAATATCATGCACAGGCAATGCCGAAGGTCGAACGGCCCGAACCAACATAAATGTAAATTGTGCACTGCCGAAGGAATAAACGGCTCGAACCATAGATGCATCTATTAACCCGCTGTGGCGTACGTCCTGCTCCCATGAGAGTAGTGGAAGAAATCACCCCTCTAGTGGAATATAAATTGGAAGCGGTCACACCAGTCATGCATATTCCAACAATCTAACCCGTCTACATCGGGAAAATCAAGTACTCAAGTAAATGACAATTCCTCTTTTAATGGTTGTGAAAATAGTATTTAAATCTTTTCCAGAATTTCATTTGCCAAGTTCGATAAGGTTAAAACATTTTCATTTCATTAGTAAGATTACAAGTACGGCAAATAGAAAATGATTTTGGGTCCTAGACTACCCGGACATAAACATAATAGTAGCTACGCACAGACTCTTTTCACTTCATGCTTATGTAGCCCCCAGAAATAGTAGTACATATTTAATTAGTTCACCTATGGTGACAATTCCCCCTCACAATGTTAGAAAGGAGACTTACCTCGCTCCGAAGATTCATAATCGGCCTCCAAGCCCTTCTGACGACTCAAATTGATGCAGAACGCCACAAAACTATCCAAATAACGGGCAAACGAATGAAAATATACACTAATACTTATAACAATTCAATTTTTATGAATTCCTAACTCACTCGGAAAGTTGAGAAAATTACCCTCGGGCCCACGTGCCAGGATTCCGAAATTTTTGAAGATAATGATTACCCATAGCCTTACTAACTCAATTATACAATTTACTCTAATTCCATACTCACATTCGTGGTTAAAATCCAAAAATACCCATTCTAGGTCTTCCTTCAAAACTCCCAATTTTCACAAATTTTCATGCTTTGCTCCATATCTAATTCGTGTATTTAAATTGAAATGAGTAGAAAAAACTTACCTTGACATAGGTAACGAAAATCCCCACTCGAAGCTCTCCAAAAATTGACCAACCAAGAGAAAAATGAGAAGAAATGGCCCAAATCCCGTCTTAAAACACTTAGTGCCCAGACGACCCCTTCTATGCGATCGCACTCCCTTTCACGCGATTGCATAAGCCAATCTCAAGAGCCTTCAAAATTTCCTTTGTGTGATCGCATACAAGACCCAGTGGTCGCATAGGCCAAACCAGCATCCTTCACAAATTACCTCTATGCGATCGCAAACAACTCCCTGCGATTGCATAAGCAAATTCCCAGGGCCTCCAAATCTTCCTCTATGCGGTCACATACACCGCCATACGATCTCATAGGCCAAATCCCAGCATCCTCCATTCCTTCTATGCGATTGCATACCAACTCACGCGATCGCATAGAGTAAAAACCAGCTTCACTCACACCAGAAAACCAGCAATCCTCACAAGGCAAGAATCGACCCGTTGAGCATCCGACACATGCCCAAGGCATCCGGGACCTCAACCAAAACTACCAACCAGTTCCAACACCTCATTCGAACTTAGTCGAACCTTGAAATCAAATCAAACAAAATCGAAATAACGAATCGCAACCCGATTTAAGCTTAATGAACTTAGAACTTTGAACTTATATATTCGATGCCGAAACCTATCAAATCACGTCCGAGTGACCTCAAATTTGCACAAAAGTCACAGTCAACATCACAGACCTTCTCCAACTTTTGGAATAGAATTCCGACCCCGATATCAAAATTTCCAGTTCTGATCGGATTTCTCAAAAACCTTCAAATTTCTATCTTTAGCCAAATGACTTCAAAATAACTTACAGACCGCAGAATTCACTTTCGATCGCGCTTCCAACTCCAGAATCACCATACGAAACTATTCTCAGACTGGGAATCCCAAATGGACATCAATATCACTGAAATACACTTTAACCCAGACTTATGAAACTTCTTCTAATATGCTGACTTCTACAATATGCGCCAAAACGCTCCTGGGTCATCCAAACCCGATCCGAACATAAACCCAAGTCCGAATTCATCATACGAACCTGCTGGAACCTTCAAATCCTGATTCAGAGGTTGTTTACTCAAAAATCCAATCTTAGTCAATTCTTCCAACTTAAGGCTTCTAAAATAAGAATTTTCTTTCCAAATTGACTCTAAACTTCCCGAAATTAAATTCTGACCACACCTACAAGTTATAACACCTGAAATGAAGCTGCTCATGGCCTTAAAACAATGAACGACGCTCTAGGGCTCAAAACGACCGGTCTAGTCGTTACACAATGTATGTTATTCATCGCGATAGCAAAGGTTGTTCCGCGTTCGCGATCGCGATTCATTAATTTGCCCAGTGATTATAAAGTACTATATTTCAGAGGTTTCGACCATTTTTTGCATATTTGGAGCTATAGAGCTTGGATTGAAGCAGTTTTTGAGACGATTTCCACTATATGGATTGAGGTAAGTGCTCTCTACTCGATTTTGATATGATTTCATGAATCTATCGTTGTTTATGGCATTTGGTTGATGATTTCAAAAGAGAAGTTGGGGGTTTTTGTCTAAAATTTCATAAAGTAATTTTTTGAGTTTTGAACATCGATTCGTAGTCAGATTTGAGTGAAACTAGTATGGTAGGACTCATAATTGAGTGTGTTGTCGGATTTTGTGACTTTGGTCGGGTTCCGAGGTGCGAGTTCAGGTTTGAATTTTTGGTCGACTTTGGGCTTTTGATTTGAGATTCGACCTTTATCGATTGAGTTTGTTTCCTTTGGCATTATTTGGTATTCTTGAGTTGCTTTTGGCTAGTTTTGAGCCATTCAAAGGTAGGTACACGTGGGATGGCATTTTTGGAGCATTGTTTGGCTTGCTCGATATTTGATTTGGCTTGTTCGAGGTAAGTAACATTTCTAAACTTGGTACTGAGGGTATGAACCTCGAATGTATGTGTTATGTGTTTGGTGTTGAGGTGATGCACATGCTAGGTGACTAGCGTATGGGCGTGCACCGTGTGAATTATGATTCAATTATTTTTGTGGCATTGTGTAGTTGCCTAATCTTCTTTTTATCCATGAGATTTCTATGTGTTAGAGTAATTGAGATGTGATCCATGTTAGAAACCATATTTAGGCTATATGCTTATTCTATTGGGACCCGTTGAGGCCATATCTGCTGTAGAGTTATTTGCTTAAATTGCAGTTACATACTCATTCATTTGCATTTCACATCTCAATCTCTATTGCTATTTATCGATACATCATATCATCATTTTGGGGATGATTTTTATTACATTGTGAGCTCGAGACACTAGAGAGATTGATGACCTAGTGAGGTCGAGGGCCTATTTGTGAGTGATATTTATGGGATGGGGTTGCACGTCGCAACATGCTTTATTGATTCATGTCATAGGCTTATTATAGCGCCTGGGATGCATCTACCCTTCTGGAGTCTGCACACCCATAGTGAGCGCTTATACCTACTGAGTGCGAATGTCGAGTGATTGGGAGGACTGAGTGACTGAGTGACTGTGGGGACTGAGTGACTGGGATGATTGAGTGAATTGATACACTGAGAGTATGCTTATGATTTTATCACTATGTTGCATTGCACTCGACATGCACACTCGACATGCAAGCATAGAGATGCATTTTCCTCATGTCGTACGATATTTCATCATTCATGACTTCACATACACATTGACATGTAGGCATAGAGATGTACTTTCCTCATTCCATTTGATAATGAGACATCTTACCTGTTGTTGGAAGTTTTTGGGGAAAAGTCACATTTTTTTTAGAGATTTACTCATATTTGGGTGATTTCAGTAAAAGATTTGGGTTTTCACTGTTATACTCTAAAAGCATGCCTATTTTCCAGAACTATGAATGAGGTGAGCATTATATCTCCGAGTTATTTCTTGTACCACTTTTATTATATTGTTATGAACTGTTGTTGGCTATTGATGTTGGACTCTAACCTTTGTCCTGTTGGCTATTGATGTTGGACTCTAACCTTTGTCCCAACTCGTCACTACTTTCAACCTAAGGTTAGGTTTGTTACTTATTGAGTACATGGGGTCGATTGTACTCATACGTCATTCTGCATCTTGCGTGCAGATGTTGGATATTGATGTTGCTACGTATGGCTGGAGCTGGATTTGAAGATGTACCTGTATTCCTGCCATAGCTCCCTCTTGTTCTTGATAGCTTTTGCATTTTAAATATTTTCATGTATATTTCAAATAAATATTGTATTTGTTTCATATCAACTTAGTAAACTCTAAATCTTAGAAGATCGTGATTTGTGCTAACAATCCTTGGGAAATTCCTCGTATAAAAGTTTAGCTATATTATCTTTATTTCTCTCAGTAAATCTCTTTTGAATTGGATTGTTGCTAATTGGCATACCTAACAGGTTGGGTTAGGTGCCATCAAGACTAGTTGAATTTTTTACCATGACAGCCGAATAGTTATGTAAGAGCACGTATAGATGGTATATAGGAGTTTTGACATTAACGTCATACATACAAAAATTATGATACTGGTCAATGTACTTCTAAGTATATTTTTATTCCCGAATTCAACTTTCGTCTTTCAAAACTAAAGAATATCCTTTTAAATTTGTGTGAAAATAATTTTTGGTAAAATTTATGCTTTACAATTATAATAAATAAAATACAAGGACAAACATCATAAATATTGGACTATATTTATCGCAACTTATTTTCTTAAATGAACAACTATATATTGCACTTTCAAGAAGGATATCAATATCGACAACAAGAGTTCTGACTATGGTAGAGCAACCAAAGCATTAAAAGGAAACATACACAAAAAAATATCATCTACTAAGAAGTGTTTGGTAAGATACCATCACATCAAATACTTTTAAATTATAATACGTAATATCTAACTGAAATGACTAAATTGATCAGTTGTGTAAGTTCTGGTGATGCCTTTCATTTTGAATTCACGTATTATGCTAATGAAATAATATTTTTCAGTTTTTAGATGATTCAAATGTTTAAACCATCGTGATCCATTATTAACATGCAACACACGTTCATAGATGCTAGTTAATATTAAAAACATGGCAAGAGCAAGTACAAGTCCAAATAAGATAATAGCATAGACAATCTGAAATTATAAATCCATTACAACACAAAAATACCAAAATAACACTAGATCGGGTATATATTAGTCATGAAAGTTTAAGTCACTACTGAACCAGCGAGACCATTGGCTCACCACTAAAACCACATTAATGCTCGGGTCAGTATAAATATATAGTATGTATGGAAAGATAAAGCGAGTACGGGGAGTACTCAGTAAGTATCATTGACGGTCGCAATAAGATATTGGCACAACATTGTATATATCACAAGGATTCACATGTTACAACTTACAAGGAGCCAACAATAACATCAATAACAACAACAATATACACAATATATTTTTACAGTGTGAAAAATTACAAGGAGCACAAACTTGTTAAAAGAAAATGTTGAGTCGTTGACTAGCATAATAAGATATTGGCTACAACGTTCGAATGTAAAGAAAGAGTCTTGTCAAACGAGTTAATATTTCATTAACTTATTATTATTCCTCAAAAATATCTGTTTTGAAACTTCATGTAGGGCTAAATCAAATTGAGATTTGTTTCCCATTAGAAATTGTATACGATAGAAATCAGGCTCGTCTATTGCATGACAGATCGAGATTGATATGTGAAGGCTTGAAGATCGACCCTAGGTCCCATCAAACTAGGTACGAGGTCATTACGCCTGTCTTCAAGAACATCGAATTCATGACCCCAGAATGGACCCTGACCCTGAATGAGCTCGAGGAAATATTACCGGACCAAATAACGGAAGGCCAAAATATCCGTAACCGGTCGGGTATCACGGCGGGAATATTGGCATGTATCAATGAGAAATCAAGTAAATAGAAAATAATGAGATTTTTTACTTTTTATACAATTGTACCTAAAGTACGACTCCCCTACTATATAAAGGGGGTCTGATTATCTATAAAGGACATTGTAACATTCATTCAGAAGTAATATACTACTATTTTCTCTTTAAGTTCCATTTCAACTGCGTCTTGATAGTGATCGAAGTGCATTCTGTTTTGGCTTTCCCCAAGGTCGTTCCCATTCAACTCCTGTGGTTTGAATTTACTTTATCAAGCTTATTCCTAATTATAATTTAACTTATCGCTTTGGGTACAATTAATCCATGTATCCATAAAACCACATACAAATTCAATTGTTATCCGATTTTGAGGGTAACCAGTTTGGCGCCCACTGTGGGGCTAAGGATAATAGTTGTTATTTGATAAAAAATTTCATGAGACACACTATTCTACACTTGTTCTTTGGAGTATCTCTGATTTCAGGATAAAAATGTCGAACTCCCAACCAGTGAACCTATATGTTGACAATGATTTCATCCACCATGGAGAAAATGACAACGTAGCACCCGGGACCGATGTTCCCCCGATCGATCTCGATAGGGTCCCGGCTGCAGATCCCATCGACGTTAGCTTGCATGTGGCCCTCAATGCAAGTCTGCCCACCAATCCTGAGGATAGGGTATGTAGGGATGTCCAATCGGCTGCACGAAGCACACACGACGGTGAAGATGGTGGAATCAACTTGTGGGTGATCCTTGAAATGTTACAGGTTCAAGAGGAAACAATAGCCCAACTGCAGAACCAAAGCCATCCGCCAAGTGGGATTGAGCCCGAGCCACCTCGAGAAGTTTTTCAAAGAGTTGAGTCGGCCTCAGGGAGATCTAAAGAAAAAAAAAGTCAGGGACAAACCCGGTAATCATGAAGATGCTCGAGGAATTGACAAAACAAATAGAGTTGGGAGAGAAGAAGATCAAAAGAAACGATAAGAAGGGAGAAACATACAATTACGGGGTCGATCAAGTCCCGCCGATATTGAAAGGCCTAGACTCCAAGAAGTTCGTATAGAAACCTTTTCCTTTGAGTGCGGCTCCCAAGTCGACTCCTAAGTGCAACGGAACGACCGACCTAAACGAGGATGTCACCTCTTACACATGTTCCATCAAAAGGGAATGACTTGGAGGATGATGAACTTGAATTTGTCTTGCTGAAGAACTTTGGAGAGACCTGTCGAAGGGAGCCAAAATATGGTATCATAATTGAACACCTAATTCTATTGACTCATTTTCTATGCTTGCAGACTCTTTCATGAAGGCAGACGTGGGAGCTATCAAGGTCGAGACGAGGAAGTCGAACCTTTTCAATGTAAGGCTGAAGGATAATGAAATGCTCAAAGAGTCTGTGTCCCTGCTTCAAATGGAATGAATGGACGTACCACCGGTCGATGATGATTGGGTCGTCCAAGCTTTCACCCAAGGACTCAATATTCGAAACTCGGTGCCTTCGCAACAATTGAAGAAAAATCTAGTAGAGTACCCAGCTGTTACTTAGGCCGATGTGCATAACCGGTATCAATCAAAAATCAGAGTTGAAGGTGATCAACTTGGGGCTCATTCGGGCCCATTTATCTTACCAGACCTGTCGACAGAAGCAGGAGAGATATCGACTGTGAACCACGGTCAAACAGAGATCAGTAACAACTGTATAATGGTGATCGGAGAAGCAGTAGGTTCGGCCGAATTTCATTTCAAAGTGATCGAGGCTAGAGCACTCGAGGACACATGAGAAATAATGGATTCGAAAGGCCTATCAGACCTAAAGAAGCACCAAGGTTATTGTAGTATAATTTTAATGTTGATGTTACTGACACCGTATCAGCTATTGGACACATCAAAGATACCAAATGGCCTCGACCTTTACAATACGATCCAGCCTAAAGGGGTCCTAACCATATGTTCAAATATCATGGCACTCATTGCCATAGAAAGGAGGATTGTTGATTGTTGAGAGAGCAAGTAGCTCGACTGTTCAACAATGGACACCTTCGAGAATTTCTGTGCGACCGAGCAAGGAATAAATTTCAGAAACAGGGATTCTAACAAATAGACCGAACCAGAAGAGCCTCAACACTTCATTAACATTACCATTGGTGAGTCGATATCCCTCAAGGGCCGATGTTGAAGCTCACCAAAGTGTCCATCACAAGGGAAAACGCACTCGAGATTACATACTAAAAGGAAACTTATCTTTCAACGACGAGGATGCAAAAGGGATCGTGGAGCCTCATAATGATGCACTGCTAATATCTGTACTCATAAATAAATCTCGAGTTAAGCGTATGTTAATTGGTCTAGGAAGCTCGACCATCATCATACGGTCTAGAGTTGTAGAAAAGCTCGGTCTTAAGGATCAAATCGTACCCGCAGTCCGAGTTCTAAACGGATTCAACATGGCATGTGAAACCACTAAGGGGGAGGTCACATTACCAGTCAATGCCGCCGGGACCATTCATGAGGCTAAGTTTTATGTGATCGAAGGAGACATGAGATATAATGCCCTATTCGGGAGGCCTTGGATCCACAACATGAGAGCAGTGCCCTCGACTCTTCACCAAGTATTAAAATTCCCAACGCCGAGAGGGATTAAGACAATCTACAAGGAACAACCGGCCGCAAAAAATATGTTTGCATTCAACAAAGTGATTTCGATATCAACACTCGCAACGTCAAAAGTACCAAGTTCGAGTGCAAACTAAGAGGCTAAATAGCAATCACCGACACCAGCCTCGACCCAACCGAATAAACAGGGGACTGATAAAGACGATGATTACAGGGTTACCAGATCTTTTATAGTCATGATGACTCCGACGCTACAAAATCTACGGTCGAAGAGCTGGAACAGGTCATAATGATCGAGCATCTGCCCGATCAGAATGTATACCTTGGCACATGGTTAACTCCCGAGATAAGGAAAAAACTCATTCAATTTCTTATATCTAACATAGATTGTTTCACTTGGTCCCACCTTGATATGACAGAGATCCCACTGGAGATAACCATCCACAAGCTAAGCTTGGACCCAAAATTCCATCCTGTCAAGCAGAAGATGAGGTCCTAGTCCGAGGTCAAACATGCTTTCATCAAGGATGAGGTATCTAAACTTCTTAATATAGGGTCCATTCGGGAGGTCAAATACCCAGATTGGTTAGCAAGCGTAGTAGTAGTCCCTAAGAAGGGGTAAAATTAAGAAAGTGTGTAGATTATAAAGATTTGAACAAAACATGTCCAAAGGACTCCTTCCCTCTACCCAACATCGAACATGATCGATGCCATGGCCGACCACGAGATTCTCAGCTTTCTTGATGCGTATTCCGGGTACAACCCAATACAAATTGACCCGAATGATAAGGAAAAAACCTCCTTCATCATTAAGTACAACACATACTGCTATAACATGGTGCCATTCGGATAAAAAAATATGGGCACCACTTATCAATGCCTAGTAAACCGGATGTTTGAGGAACAAATAGGAAAATCGATTGAGGCTTACAATGAAGATATGTTGGTTAAGTCTCTTCGAGTAGAGGACCATTTGAAACATTTGAAGGAGACCTTTAGCATATTGAAAAAGTACAATATGAAGCTAAACCCGGAGAAATGTGTGTTCAGAGTCGAATCAGGTAAGTTCCCCGGATTCATGGTATCTAATCGAGGAATTGAGATCAATACCCATGAGATCAAAGCCATCAAAGATATCACTATCATGGATAATTTGAAGGCCGTGCAAAGATTAATCAGACGCATAGCCGCTCTAGGGAGATTCATGTCAAGGTCCTCAGATAAGAGTCACCAATTTTTTTTCGCTGCTAAAGAAGAAGAGAAATTTTTTGTGGACTCAGGAGTGTTAATGGACCATGGAGGAACTCAATCGGTATCGATCAAGCCCACCGTTGCTTCACACATCCAAGGTAGACGAACAATTATACTTGTACCTCGAAGTATCAGAAATAGTGGTAAGTGGAATCTTGGTCCAGAAAGAAGAAGGTACGCAATTTCCCCTTTACTATGTTAGCAAAACCCTAGGCGAGGCCGAAAATAGGTACCCTCACCTTGAAAGTTTAGTGCTCGCTTTGCTAAGTGCCTCTAGGAAACTGAAACCATATTTCCAGTGCCATCCCATATGTGTTGTGACAACTTACCCATTGCAAAATGTTATGCATAAACCCAAACTCTCGGGATAATTGGCCTAATGGGTCATGGAAATCAGTGGGTACGATATTGAGTATGAACCCCAGACATCCATCAAATCTCATACTTTTACAGATTTCATGGCTGACTTTACGCGGACCCTAATACACGAGGTCGAACGAGAGTTGTTGATAAACTCAGGGATGTCCTCGGGAATCAGGACCCTTTTTGTGGGCAGTGCCTTGAATGCAAAAGGGTCCGGATTTGGCATCGTGTTGAAGCCACCAACCGGCAATGTTGTTAGAAAATCTATTAGGACTGTAAAATTGTCTAACAGTGAGGCCGGATATGAGTCCATGATTGCAGGTCTCAAACTAGCCAAAAGCTTGGGAGCGGAGGTGATCGAAGCTAAGTGC
The DNA here is from genome assembly GCA_005239525.1 of Nicotiana knightiana. Taxonomy (NCBI): domain Eukaryota; kingdom Viridiplantae; phylum Streptophyta; class Magnoliopsida; order Solanales; family Solanaceae; genus Nicotiana; species Nicotiana knightiana. The sequence continues at coordinate 197,723 of ML390774.1, forward strand.
GATTCCCTCCTCACGGTGAACCAAGTTAATGGAACATTCGAGGTTAGAGAAGAACGAATGCGAAGGTACCTGGATATGTTGCGGGTAGCATTACATCGGTTCAAGGAGTGGACCTTACAACACGTGCCCCGAGATAAAATTAGTGAGGCCAATGCCCTTGCTAACTTAGGGTCTTTAATCGAAGACAATGAGATCAACTCAGGGTTAGTCGTACAACTCATGAGATAGGTGGTGTAAAAAGGTCATGGCATGATAAACTCTACAAGCCTGACTTGGGATTGGAGAAAACAATATGTGGAATATCTGAAGACTGGAAAGTTGCCTGAGATCTGAAAGAATCGAGGGCCCTACGTATAAAGGCGGCCTGATTTAGCTTGTCCAAAGATGGAACCTTGTTTTGAAGAAAATTCGATGGCCCACTGGCAATATGTCTAGAACTAGGAGATACCGAGCACATTCAAAGGAAAATTCACGAGGGAACCTGTGAAAATCATTTGGGCGCCGAATAATTGGTTCGAAAGGTGATTAGATCTGGTTATTACTTGATTGACATGGAAAAGAACGCGAAGGAGTTTGTACAAAAATGTGATCAATTCCAGTGACGTGCTCCAATGATCCACCAACCCGGGGAGCTGCTGCATTCAGTTTTTTCTCCATGTCCGTTCATGAAGTGGGAAATGGGAATTGTCTGTCCCCTTCCATGGGTGCCCGGTAAGGCTCAGTTTATTTTGTTTATGATTTATTATCTTTCTAAGTTGGTGGAAGCCCAGGAGTACAAGAAGTTTAGGGAGAAGGAAGTCATCGATTTCATTTCGGACCACATCATATGCCGGCCGAGATCGTGTGAGACAATGGGAAACAAATCATTGGTAGCAAAATAACCAAATTTCTTGAAGACCACAAGATCAAAAGGATCCTATTAACACCCTACCACCCTAGAGGAAACAGAAAAGCAGAATGGACCAAAAAAAACCATACTGCAACACTAAAAAAAAAGGTTGACCAATGCCGAAGGAAAATGGAAGGAAATCCTACCTGAAGTCCTATGGGTATATCGTACGACCTCGAAGTCCAGTACTAAGGCCACCCCTTTTTCATTGGTTTACGATGTCGAAGCTCTAATATCGGTCGAAGTCGAAGAAGCAAGTATCAGATTCTAATATGCAACAAAGGAATCAAATGAGGAGGCCATGAGTAAAATCATGGAGCTATTGAATGAAAGGGGCGAGGTCGTCCTCATTCGGTTGGCTGCCCAAAAGCAACAGATCGAGAGGTACTACAACAGAAGGGCTAACATTCGATACTTCAACATCGAGGACTTAGTATTAAAGAAGGTCACGCTAAACACCCGAAATCTGAATGAGGGGAAGTTGGGGCCGAACTCAGAAGGGCCATATCATATCATCGAAATCACTGGAAAGGGGCCCTACAAACTCGGAACAATGAGCAGCGAATAACTACCGAGAAATTGGAATATAACTCACCTGAAACTATATTACTGTTAAGGTACGACCCCATTCATTTTTTTACTTATGTTTTAGACTAATGCTTGCAATTAACCAACAAGGAGAAGTACAAGATTATTTAGGACTGAAAGCACGAGTTTCACTCTTTTTCCCTTGAACCGGTTTTTCCCAAATGTGTTTTCTGGTAAGGTTTTTAACGAGGCAACAATGGATCGTGCTAACATAGGATCGAAGATCGGTCGTCAGTGTCGAAGATCACATTAAAAGTATTGGAGGCTTCTTTATGATCAACCTCGAATACTTAGGGACATTACTCTTTGACTTTGACTTTAGCAAGGGAAGAAACTTCATGACCAAAGGCTCTCGATCGACAGGATTTATTTTAAGGGCCAAATGGTCTAATGAACCGTGCCCACATAGATTGCTCTACCCTAACATAAATCTCTTAAGCATGTGTATTTATGATTCACAAAAATAAATGGAAGTCTCCTCCTTGCGGATAAGTATCTAGTCTTTTTTATTTTTTCTCGCATTTCTTAAGGAATTTTCTACTTCCGATCTCTTAAAGGTATCGAGACCAAGGGCCACCTTAGTATGAGTTCTAATGATCACTCCCACCCGGGGACTGTCATCCGAAACCAAACTCGGATGATCCGAGCTATCGAAGATCGAGGGCATAAGTCCTATTAGGCAATGCCCGAATTTTTAAGGCTAAGGCCACGTCCACTCGGGGGCTGTCACCTTGGGAAATCCTGGATAACTTGGGATAACAATATCAACACCCAAAATATAAAGGCTATGGCCATATTAACGCGGCTCGGAGACGTTCGAGACCCGTAACAAAAACAACAAGGCCTTAATTTCGGCACTCTCAATATCGGTTGATAAGTCAAAACCCAGAGCATGAATTTCCTCTAGGTCCTCCCTTTGAGATTGCCACTTAGCATGCTCGATGATGTCATTTTCTTGAACCTGAGCCGCCTCGATATCGGCCTTATAAACAACCACCATCTCTTTTGCATCAACTTTATTTACTCTGGCCTCCGACTTGACCGTTTCAAGATCCCTAGATAGATTTTCTCGATTAGAGACGACTTAATTCAAATAGGATTGGAGCTTATCGATCTTCTTGGCCTACACCAAGGATTTATCCTTTACAGCTCGAAGCAGGACCTCAACCGAAACCAGTTGTGCCTGGCGGTCTTCTTTTCTGAGGCCAGGCAGTCCATGTTCTTTTCCATTTCTTTGCCTCGGGCTTTACCGCATCTACTTCTGCCCGGAGCTGCATGATCTGGTCAAGCTTTTGTTCGACCTGCAGGTTCAGACCATTAGCCACTGTATCTAACTCATCATGACTAATCTCAAATACTCTTCTAACCTGCTCGACCAGGTCGACATGCTTCTTCTGAGCCGCCTCTAGCTCAGCTTGCTCAGCTTGAAGTTCCTTGGCCTTCCAACTGAGTTTTCACTGAGAAGTTTGTAAGAATCCCTTTTCTCAATGAGCTCTCGGGTCTCAGCCTCATGGTGGTTTAACTCTTCTCGGTATCAGATAAAGTCTCGTGATGAAGCACCGAGGCCTACAAACACAAAGGAAAAGGTTATAATTATTTATGACTTAATCTAAGAACGTAATAGAAAAATTTTCAAGGGTATTTGAAGTTAACGGTTTATCACCTGTTAGGCTTTATTGAACAGGCAGGGCGGTTCTACCTCGTTCATCTTTTCTTGATCCTCTTCGGTCAGCAGGCACCGAAGATAACTCGCAAACTCCACGGGGGAGGAGAATATTAGGGCATCATCCGGAATAGACTTTTCCGGCCAGGATCTGCACTTGGAGCTGGGAACCGGTTTACTAGTTTGGGACTTGAAGAAGGCCCACTGGTTTCTGAAGACGGACTCTTTCTTGGTACTGGTAAATCACCCAGCCCGATGACGTCCTCCGAGGCGGAAGCATCTAAACCATCAAGGAAGTGGTTAAAGGGGTCTACCATCCCTTAGGGCCCCCTCAGTGGGGCGTCCTTTTAGTGTGTGGGCGTAGTGGATCATGCAGTCGGTAAATAAGGGAAACTCAGAGAGATTTATCACTCGAAGTGCATCCTTCGGGGCATTATCCCCTGCCCAGGAAACACCAGCCGTAATATCTTGGACGACTTCCCTAACTGGGGGCAAAGCAGCCTCGCCCCTCTCTGTTTCGAAGGCCTCAGCCACTGCCTCCTCATCAGGCCCCTTGGTTTGGGGCAGTACAATGTTGTCTCGCAAGCTGGCCAGCAATTCAAAAGTTTCTTCTTCTTCTTCGGACTCATCTCTCAGCCGGTGGACTGAGTCCAATGGGAGCTCTCGAGCGCTAGTGCTTTCCTTGTATTTGTTCACCAACCTTGTTATTGATTTTTTCTTCTCCGAGTTCGGAGAACTGGAAGCCCTTCAAATCTTCTTCTCCTCACCCTACCTCGTGGCAGGGGATTCAGCGGGGCTATCCTCGTCTCCGAATAGATGCCTTATTGCAACATCCTTTCCAAGGCTTAAAAAGAAAAAAAATAAATGAGTAAGGTAGCACGGAAGAACCCAAGTATTGTCCACTCAAGGAAGGAAACTCACCGTGAGAACGGGCCTACCACCGGCCCTTTGAAAGTTCACGCCATGCGTGCTCGAAATACGGTTTCTAAGAGACGATGCCCTCAAAAACTTCCTGAGTCGAGGAACTGCATCTGGAACCCGAGCAACAACTGCATTGCCACAAAACATAGGTAAGAAAGGGTAAAAAAGAGCAAAAATATTAAATTCAACGAAAAAAGGAACTTTACTTATGTTTTATGTCCCATTCTTCGAGGAATGACATGTCCTTGGCTGGGATTAGGTCCAAGGTCCTCACTCGGACAAATCGGCCCAGCCAACCTTGGTCTCAATCTTCATCGATGCTCGAGAATTGGACTTTAGTGGCCCGACGCACAAGTTTAATCAGTCCACCCAGAAGAATTGGGGACTGTATAGGCGCATCAGATGACCAATGGTGAATGGGCATCTATCAATCTTGCTCACAAAGAATCGGAGGAGAATAACTATCCTCTAGAACGAGGGGTGGATCTAACCAAGGCACATCTCTTTACCTTTAAGTGTAAATACTTAAGTATCCCTTAACCTGGGTAGTGATGTCTTTGTCGGGCCCAGCAATCACCACGTCTTTTCCGGCCTAGTTGTAGTCACTTATGACCGTAGGGAGGATCTCTTTGGTGATCGGTCAAATATACCTCGATACCTTTTCACCCTGGCCTAGAAAGGGTGAAGGTTTTCCAACCTTAAAGTCGATGGTCATCGGACACCTGCTAGGAATAAACGCGCCAATAGGATGTTCCGCCGCAGATTCTTTGCCGGCCGACCGGGGAGAAAATGCGTTTTCCTTTTTAGGGACTGTCTTAGAAGTCTTCACCATTTTTATTTTGGACAAAGATGAAGAAGAAAGAGTTAAACGGGTACGCTTAATGGTTTAGACAAGCGAGGATTCGGGATACAAGTGCTAGAAAATGCAAAGAATTTTGAGAACAAGAGTAGGAAAGGTTTGGATGTAAAGTTTGAATGAATGAATGGGGGGTTATATATGATTTTCAAACGACGGTTCAAAACCAAGAGTAGCCGACCAACAACTGATGAGCATTTAGTACCATTAAGACGTGACTGGCGAGACGTTTCACTCATTGTGTCGTTTCTGATGTAGGGTATCGAGGCGAGAATTGTGAACTCATATTGTTTCTCGTCGTTACTCTCCAAAAAATGAGGGGACTATCGATATATGGTCAAAATCGGACTTGTCTATTGCATGACATATCGGGATTGAGTCGTGAAGGGTTAACGATCGGCCCCGCGTCCCATCGAATTAGAGTACGAGGTAATAACTCCTGTCTTTAAGAACATCGAGTCATGACCCCCGGAATGGACCCTGACCTCGAATGAGCTCGAGGAAACATTGTCGGACCAAATAATGAAAGACAGAAATATCTGTAACCGGTCTGGTATCATGGTCGGAATCTCGGCACTTATCAATGAGAAACCAGTTAATTAGCAAATCAGGAGATTTTTTACCTTTTATAGAATTGTACCTAAAGTAGGAATCCCCTACTTTACCTTTCATTCAGAAGTAATATACTGCTATTTTCTCTTTAAGTTCCATTTCAATTGCGTCTTGATACTGATCAAAGTGCATTCTGTTTTGGCTTTCCTCCATAGGCTGTTACTATTCGACTCTTGTGGTTTGAATTTACTTTATCATACTTAGTTCTAATTATAATTTAACTTATCGCTTTGCTTCAAACTAATCCATGTATCCTTAAAACCACTTATAAATTCAATTATTATCAGATTTTGAGGGTAAACAGAAATTCGATTGACATTGAAATAAGAATTCATTTTTGCTTAAGAATAATCAGTCTTTACAATTAAATTTGTATCTTGGTAGGTGTATAATGTCAAAATCATATGACCCCAATTTTGTAGGCTTGAGAGCTCGCATCAAGAGAAAAAGCCCGATAATGACCTAGCTCGGGCTCGAAGGCAGAATAAGAGGCTCAGAGACCTAAGTATTCGAGAGACATTGGAGCCAAGTACGATCGATTAAAAAACAGTGCCGTTATGAGTTTGTTGCAAAATGATAAGATTCTCGACAGGTCCCCAAGATCATGGTGTAAATTTCGGAATAGATCTGTACGAATTAGTACGAATCCGTATTAGGTGGTTAACAGCTGTCCCAAAAAGATTCTTTACTGTAAATAGAAATGTACCTTATTTAGGGTTCCCCTCCTATATAAAAGGGACCCCAATCATTTGTAATGATCAACAATCATTGGAAAAGAATATACTCCTTTACTTTTCTGCTCATCTCTCAGAAACTGTCCTTTAGCTTTATTACATTCTCCTTGCTTATTCCTACTCACATAATTACTTTTATTATTAGAGTAATTAGTATTGGATTAAATCACATACCTTTGAAACCTCATTATAAATTCAAATTGTTACTAAGTTTTTAGGGTAAATAATTTGGCGCCCACCGTGGGGTTAAGGATAACAGTGATTATTTTATTACTGATTCTCATTACACACGATATTTTTACACTTTTTCTTGTCAAGATTTTCTGATTCTTAGGATTAAAACATGTGAAACTCGCAAAACGCACCTGTTCATTACAGCGAAGGTCTTGGATTTCATAGGGAAAACAACAATATAGGGGTCAGTGTACCACCGATAAACTCTGGGGGAGTGCCAAATGTGGAACCAGTCGATGTTGGTTCACACATTGCTCTAAACACCGACTAAGGCACCGACATGGTGGCCAAAGAACACCGGGTCGAGAAGATGGGAAAGTTAGCCTCCAAGTAATCTTCAAAATGTTACAAGCGCAACAGATTGTTATCGCTCAGCTACAAAGTCAACAAAGGACTCCAAGCGTGATAGAACCAGAAACTACTATCACGAGACTGCTATAAGAACTCACAAAAAGGATAATGGATCTGGGGTTGACCCCACTATCATGAGAATGCTATAAGAACTCACAAAAAGGATCGAGTTAGGAGAAAAAAGGATCGAGGATAATGATAAAAAAGTGGAGACATACAACTCGCGGGTCGACCAAAAACCAGGAGCGTATCCGATTTTGAAAGGTCTTGATTCCAAAAAGTTTGTGCAAAAACCTTTTCCCCCTAATGCGGCTCTGAAGCCTATTCCAAAGAAGTGTCGCATTCCGGACATACTTAAATACAATGAGACCATTAATCCCAATGAGCACATCACTGCGTGCACGTGCTGTATAAAGGGAAACGACTTGGAGGACGATGAAATTGAATCGGTTCTGCTAAAGAAATTTTGGGATACTTTGTCCAAAGGGGCGATGATTTGGTACCACAACTTGCCCCTGAACTCTATCGATTCATTCACCGTGTTGATGGATTCAGTTGTGAAAGCACATGTTGGCGCTATTAAAGTTGCAACAACGAAATCAAACGTCTTCAAAATTGAACAAAGGGACAACAAGATGTTGAAGGAATTCGTGTCTTGATTTCAGATGGAACGAATGGAACTACCACCAATCTCCAATGAATGGGCCGTTCAAGCTTCCACCCAAATAACCTGAGCTCGATAGCGTCACGCCAGTTGAAGGAAAACTTGATTTGAGTATCCTGCCGTGACTTGGGCAGATGTGCATAACCGATATCAGTCAAAGATTAGGGTCGAGGAAGATCAGTTGGGAGCTCCATCGGGTTCGATTTATTTGAGCAGATTATCAACAAAGGATTCAACGGACACGGATAGGGAACCAAGGTCGAACAAAGAACGGTATGAGCCGTATGTCGACAAACGAAGAAACAATTCGAGGTGCAATGTACCTCGGAATGACCAAAGAGTGGATCGAGTACGGAATCCTCGAGGACTCATGAGTAAGTTCGGACTTGATAGGTATGCAGGACCGACACAGGCACATCGATTATCGGAATAAAATTTCAGCATCGATGCCTCGGGGATCATTTAAGACATTGGGAAGATTAGGGATACCAGATGGCCTAAACCTATACAAACTAATCCTTCTCAAAGGAATCCCAACTTGATGTGTAAGTACCACGTGACACATGGGCACAAGATCAAGGATTGCAGACAATTAAGAGAGGAGGTAGCCCGATTATTCAACAAGGGGCATCTTCGGAAATTTCTCAGCGACAGTGCCAAACTCCATTTTAGGGAAAGAGGTGCCAATAGAAAGAATGAACCATAGGAGCCTCAACATTTTATTCATATGATCATTGGCGGAGTCGACATCCCGCAGGGGCCTGTGTTCAAAGGAACTAAAGTATCAATTAAAATGGAGAAGCGGACTCGAGACTACGTGCCCGAAGGCACCCTTACATTCATTAAAGAAGACACTGAAGGCCTCTCTCAACCACACAATGATGCACTTGTAATTTATGTTATGTTAGATAAGTTTCAAGTTAAAGGTATTCTTGTGGATCCAGGTAGCTCGGCGAACATAATCAGGTCGAGGGTCGTAAAGCAGCTCGGGCTTCAACCTAGTAAGAGAAACGACAAAGGGATAAATAAGGCTCATACTGACCGTGGCCAGTACTATACAACAAACTAAATTTCGTGTTATCGAAGGTGACATGAGATACAATGCATTGGTTGGGAGGCCATGGATCCATAGCATGAGAGCAGTACCCTCGACCCTTCACCAAATGATGAAATTTCCGACAAAAGATGGTGTGAAGATAGTGTATGGGGAGAAACATGAAGCAAAGAAGATGTTTGCAGTTCACGATTTGCCACCAGTATCGACACCCTGAACCTCAGAAAAATTGAACGTAAAAAATAAGCATACAGCCAAATAACAATCATCGTCCACATCCTCGATTGAATCCAAGGAACAGGTAGCCGAGGATGAGGGAGAGGACTTCCTTACCCCCGAGCTTTTGTCACCCCCGAGGAGTCGGATGCAACGAAGTACATGATCGAGGAACTAGAGTAGGTGATATTGATCGAGTATCTACCGGAATGAAAGGTATAACTTGGAATGGGGTTAACCCCCGAACTCAGGAAAATCTCATTCGGTTCCTTATCGATAACATAGATTGTTTTTCTTGGCCCCATTTAGATATGAAAGGAATCTCCTCATAGATATCACCCATTGGCTGAGCCTCGACCCCAGGTTAAAATCGGTAAAGCAAAAGAGAAAGCCCCAGTCCGAGGTAAAGCATGCATTCATAAAGGATGAGGTAACTAAACTTCTCAAAATAGGGTCCATTAGGGAAGTAAAATACTCTGAGTGGCTATCCAATGTAGTAGTAGTCCCCAAAAAGGGAAACAAACTTAGAATGTGTGTAGATTACAATGATTTGAACAAAGAGTGCCCTAAAGAGTCTTTCCCACTACCTATATCGATCGAATGATCGACGCCATGGTAGGCCGCGAGATCCTAACCTTTCTCGATGCCTACTCTGGGTACAATAAGATTCAAATGAACCCAGAGGAGAAAAAACTTCGTTATTTCAAAGTATGGAACAATATTATTACAACGTAATGCCCTTCGGGCGAAAAAATGTAGGGGATACATACCAACGCCTAGTTAATAAGATTTTTGAACAAAATATAGGCAAATCTATGGAATTTTATATTGATGACATGCAATTTAAGTCCCTGCGCGCAAAGGACCATTTGACTAATTTGCAGGCAAGGTTCGAGATCAAACCCGACAAAATTAAAGCCATCGAAGAAATCACCATCGTGGACAGTGTGAAGGTCGTACAATGGTTGACCGGGCGGATAGCTGCTCTAGGCTGATTTATCTCAAGATCATCGGATCAGAGCCATCAATTCTTCTCCCTACTAGAAAAGAAGAATGACTTCGCATGGAATCCAGAATGTCAGCAAGCGTAGGAGGAGTTAAAGAGGTATTTGTCATGCCTTCCCCTACTTCACACTCCGAATGAAGACAAAAAACTTTACTTATACTTGGTTGTGTCCGAGGTAGCGATAAGTGGCGTGCTGGTTCGATAAGACCAAGGTATACAATTTCATGTTTATTATGTAACTCGAACCTTAGGAGTTGCTGAAACCAAGTATCCGCATTTAGAAAAATTAGCACTTGCATTAATAAGCGCATCTAGAAAACTAAAGCCATCTTTCCAATGTCATCCCATATGTGTGTTAACCACATACCCACTTCGAAATGTTTTGCATAAGCCAGAGTTGTCGGGCCGGTTGGCCAAGGGGTCCATCAAACTTGGAGGGTGCGATATCGAGTATCAACCTCGAACGGCCATCAAGTCTCAAATTTTGGCAGACTTTGTGGCGGATTTTACGCCTTCCCTCGTACCCGAAGTAGAAAAGAAACTTCTACTAAGATCGGCTACATCATCAGGGGTATTTACCCTCTTCACAGACGACGCCTAGAATGTGAAAGGGTTCGGGCTTGGTATTGTTATAAAACCACCTACGGGCGGTGTCATTAGAAAATCTATCAAAACTTCTAGATTAACTAACAATGAGGCCGAGTATAAGGCCATGATTGTAGGTATCGAACTAGACAAAAGCCTAGGAGTAGAGGTCATCAAGGAAAAATGTGACTCTCTTTTGGTGGTAAACCAAGTAAAAAAAAGCTTCGATGCTCGGGCTAATAGGATGCAAAGGTATTTGGACAAACTACAAGTAACATTGTACCACTTCAAAGAATGGACGTTGGACCATATACCTCGAGAGCGGAACAGTGAGGCCGATGCACTTGCGAACTTCGGGTCATCGGTTGAGGAAAATGATATTGTCCTAGGGACTTTAGTCTTATTATCGAGGTCCGCAATCGAGGAACTCCATGCTGAGATTAATTCTAGAAGATTGACATAGGAATGGAGGAACAAATATGTCGAGTATATGAAGCTCGGAAAGCTCCCCTCAGACCCTAAGGAGTTGAGGGCCCTGCGGGCCAAAGCAGCTCGATTCATGCTAGATGAAAATGGAATAATATATAGGAGGACCTTCGACGGACCACTGGCAATATGCTTTAGGACTAGGGGATACTGATTATGTGTTGCGAGAAATCCACGAAGGTACTTGTGGTAACCACTTTGGCGCTGACTCCCTTGGTTCGTAAGGTAATTAGAGCTGGACATTTTTTGGCATAGCATGGAAAGAGATATTAAGTAGTTCGTTCGAAAATGTGACAAATGCCAAAGGTTCGCACCGATGATCCATCAGCCTGGTGAACAACTCCATTCGGTCATATCCCCGTGGCCATTCATGAAATGGGTGATGGGCATCGTCGGCCCCCTGCCAATGGCACCAGGTAAAGCTAAGTTCATTTTCTTTATGACTGATTACTTTTCGAAAAGCGTAGAAGCGCAGGCCTTCGAGAAAGTAAGAGAAAAAGAAGTGATAGATTTCATATGGGACCACATCGTGTGTCAGTTCGGGATACCCGACCCATCGCCCTAACAGCCGATCACGTCACGCAATTAGAGATACGAACTGTTTTATTGTTCTTTGGAAACTGAATCCCTAATACAATCAGGGGTTTCGGGCTTGGCTCAATATCGGGATAAAAAGAGGCCTTCTTTCTAGAAACAAAGGTAAAAAGATATGATTGAATATATATATTTTCATTTTCAAGAATCGAAGTCGATTTGCTTGATAAAAAGAAGATATCAATGAACTTCTATGAAATGGTTTCACGGGATTCAGCCAAGAGAACAGATAACCAGGAAAGAAAGGAAGAACCAACCGGGGCCTTTCCCTTACTTTAACTTTAAGAAGACTTCGCTGACTTTATCCTCAACCTTTATTTTTCCACGCTCAATTGAAATAGTATGAAATGGGAAGCAATTTATCGGCAGCAAAGTGACAAAATTCCTCGAAGATCACAAGATCAAAAGGGTTTTATCGACACCATATCACCCGAGCACAAATGGCCAGGCCAAATCTACAAACAAAACTATTTTCCAAAATTTGAAGAAGAGGTTGAACGATGCTAAAGGTAAGTGGAGAGAAGTGTTGCCCGAGGTACTATAGCCATATCGAACGACGTCGAAGTCAAGCACAGGGGAAACTCCATTCTCTATGGTGTACAGCTCCGATGTGTTAATTCCGGTCGAGATCAGGGAGCCTAGCATCAGGTTTCAGTATACCACCGAGGATTAAAACCACGATGCAATGAACACTTGTCTCGAACTACTAGATGAAAAACGAAAAGCTACACTTGTTCGAATGGCCGCATAAAAGCAAATGATCGGGAGGTATTATAACAGAAGGGCGAGGCTTCGCCACTTCGGAATCGAGGAATTAGTTCTAAGGAAAGTCACCCTCAATACTCGAGACCCAAATGAAGGAAAATTAGGCTCTAATTGGGAAGTACCGTACCGAGTCATCGGAGTCGTGGGGAAGGTGAACAAGTACCAAACAACTGGAACGTATCACTGCTCAAATGATATTATTGCTAAGGTATGACTTTTTTCTTTTTCCATTTATGTTGAAGACTAACCCCTCGCAGGTGTTCGATCGAAGATGTCGAGGCGCTCTTCAACTCGAAGAACATATGTTTTAAAGCATGCGTTGCACTCTTTTTCCCTTAGATCGGATTTTATCCCAAATTCATTTTTTCGTCAAGGTTTTTAACGAGGCAACAATTATATACTACCTAAGGGGAATTCAACAAGTATCCAAGGATTATTTCCAATCCACCTCGAATACTTGGGGGCATCACCCCTCGGGGACTGGTATTTTTGAGGAAAATAGGAAAATACTTCACGCCTAAGAAGGACTTAATAGGGAAACTTTGTAAAAGGGCAAACGGTCAAAGGAACCGTGCCCATATAGGAAGAGCGAGCCTCGATGGAAAAATATATACACACATACGAGTTATTGAAAGAAGCATCTTTTCTATTTAAACATCTCATGTGTTGAAGAAATTTATTACTCAATACTTACGATTCTATATGAGAAAAGGCTCAAGAGCGAAGACACAACTACATCTCAACCACTCGGGGACTAACATCGATAGTCAAACACATTCGAACTATGCAAACTTAAACTCATAAGACCTCAAAGAGGCAACCCTTGACATAAAATCCAAGGCCATCATACTCAGGGACTAACCTTTTGAACAAGTTCAAAGGGTTATCAGGAAATAATTCCAAGAGACATGCCCGAAGGATACGACCTTATTAAAAGACTACGGTCATATAAAAAAGGCTACGGCCGAAATAACGCGGCTCGGAGATGTCCGACTTCTGCCATAAGTTAAAGTCATTCGAATACTTTAAAAAACCGGTTAAACTAGGCTACCCTCGGCAAAAGCAAAAAAGGCCCCAATACAATCAACCCTCGAATAATTTAAAGGCTTCGATAAAATCAGACTTTGAAAAAAGCCTCAAGAGGTATTCAATTATCCTAACACAAACGGATTTAAAATGAAGTTCCGATCAATCGAACCTTCAAAAAACCCAAAAAGTAGAATGAACCTAATGTACGTTGGGTCCACATCATCGGGAGTCGCATCTTCAGGAATCTCGCCCTCAAGGACTTCGTCCTCATCTTCCCCGCTCTTGGAGCCGCTAGAGGAACTCTCGTCATCATAGAGTAAAGTGACAGCCTCTTCCTCCAAAGTTTTTTCTTCGTTGATATCAGCTGAGAGCTCGAATCCTCGAGCGTGCACCTCCTCGAAGGCTTTTCTCCGGGACTGCAGCCTAGGATGGTTAAAGGCACATGATAACTTAATTTCGGCCGCAGCAGATATCTCATGTGGCCATGTGTTAGAGGCTACGGTGTTATCTCGGTACGTGGACACAAATGCCTCCGCCTCGGATTTGGCTTTCGCAAGCTCAGCGGCTGATTTAACTTCGAGCTCCTCAATTTTGCAGCCCCGGGCCAAGCTTTCCTCCTTCCCATTTTGAAGCTAGTGTTCGATTGAAGACAATTGCTCCCGAAGTGTATCTTTCTCCGAGGTGAGACGGTCCATGTGTTTTCTCCACCCTAGGGTCTCGGCCTCCTTTGTCGTGAGCTCTTCTCGAAGTTGCCCCCCCTCCAAGCTCGCTCTTTTGCTGAATCTGCAAAGTTGAAGTATTAGTCACCTAATTGAATAAAGTCATAACATCCTGGAAGGCTGTATTACCTGTTCAATAAGCTCGGTATGTTGTTGATGAGCCTTCGCAAACTCGACTCGGAGATCCCTGACCTCCTCCTCTTTCTGTACATAAAGGCGTTTAAGGCCATCCCTCTTTTCCACAAGCTTCTTAAGCTCGGCTTTACATCGGGCCAGCTCGACCTAAGATTTAGAAAATGCTTGCCAGTGAAGCAACTCGGCCTTCACGTGTAGACAAGGAAGTTAGACTTAGAAAGATGAGAATTAAACTCGAGCATAGTTAGGAAGACAAAAGTTTGCTTGTTTAAGAAGCCTTTGGGCCTCATCAAAAATAGACAACACATCAGGATCGCAACCATCCTCGATCCCTACAAGGAACTCCCGAAAAATGTCACTCCCTTCATGGGTCGTTCCGACATCGGGATTCCTCATGGCCTAGGCATCCCGAAATTGCCCTTTAGAGAACACCGGGCCCCGTGGTGAATCATCTAGTAGATTACCCCAAGTGATTCACTTGGGATATTATCTTGTCTTTGAAGGGCTTCGAAATTAGGCTCTTCGAGCTCACCGACCAAGTGTCCCCCGGGACGAGACACACTTTTTCCACCTGATGGCTTGGGGACTTTGCTCGACCCCCCCTCAAAAATTTCTTCGGTTCGAGATTGAACCGCGTCTGCCACCATCGGTTCAACGGCCTTCGAAGCATCATTGCTTTCTCTTTTTCGAGATACCAACATGCAACCATCATTTTCTCCCTCTTCGCCATCTCTCTCCTTATTCTCAGCACAAAGTCGTTGGGTCGTTTCCAGCGATAAGGCCATGGTATCATCCTTAGGCTTTCGAAGCTGGTTTTTCCTTGGCTTCGGGGAGCTTGCAGACGACCCCCTCTTCCTTTTCTTCTCCTTAACATGTTTTGGGATTTCTTCTTCACCGGGTGGGGGCGGTCATATAGTAACAACGTCTCCGAGGCCTACATAAAAATAAAAGTAAGTATTTCACTAAGGAACACAAATTTACAAACAACAGAACTCACCATGATTTTTGGCCTCCCATCGACCTTTGGCCAAATCACGCACACTGCGTTCAACGTATGAAGAAGTAGAGGCCAGAAGCTGAACCCGGCCTGGGAGGTCCGGAACCGCACCGGGAAACCAAGCAACACTTGCATCATTATGAAAAAGTGAGATCGAGAAACGAATAAGATGGAGAAAAAGCAGAAAAAATGGAGTAGTCGATTGCTATCGATAGACCTATACTTACGTTTCATGTTCCACTCCTCGGGGAATGGCATCCTCTCAGCAGGAATTAGGTCGGAGGTCGTGATTCGGACGAGCCGGCTCATCCACCCTACATCCTTGTCCTCATTAATGGTGGAGAAGAGATATTCCAAAGACCGGTGTTGCAACTTTATCGGGCCACCTCGATAAAGGTGAGGGCTGTATATCCTGATCTGATGGTCGAGGGTAAAAGACATCCCCACGACCTGGCTCGAGAAGTATCTAATCTGGTTGACGATTTGCTAGAATGAGGGGTAGATCTGACCAAGCGTTACTTGGTACTGTTGGCTAAAATCGAGAATGACTAGGTCTATGGTACCCAGAGCAGGATCTACGGGACCCAATGTGAATGTGTAGGTATATACACTCAGGTACCCTGCTTTTTGAGTAGTAATGTCCTCTTCAGAGGAAGGGACCACCACGTATTTTTCCTCCCAAATTGCAATCTATTTTCACCTGCTTAAATTCGGCTTCAGTTATCAAACTAATATACCGAGACATAGGTTCACATCGACTCGGGACTGAGGAAGGTTTTCCAGTTTTGTAATCGGAAGTTGTTTCACACGACCATGGAATACATTCTTCGATACGAGGTGGCACCACCCCTTTACTTCTAGAAGACCGTGATGGCGAAGAGGCTTTCTCTTTCTGAGGAACAGTTTTGGACGTTTTGGCCATTGTTGTTGTGAAATTTCCAAAGAAAAGAAGAAGTTGGTGATGGAATAAGAACAAGTTGAGGGAAGAGTAAGTTCAGAGATACTGAAAAAGCTAATGATACTTTAATAAGTAAAGTTTGCAATGTTGAGAAGTTGGGTTCATTATAGGGGTAGCTTAAGCGTATTGGGG
Organism: Nicotiana knightiana; assembly: GCA_005239525.1. Lineage (NCBI taxonomy): Eukaryota > Viridiplantae > Streptophyta > Magnoliopsida > Solanales > Solanaceae > Nicotiana > Nicotiana knightiana. The sequence continues at coordinate 213,911 of ML390774.1, forward strand.
AAGCCAAATGGATGACCATCAGCCGCCTTCAATTGACGGCCTTGGGGAACTGTGCGGATGCGACCTTTCCATCAGTCACTGAAGTCACGAGGTTGACATCACGATTGAAGCATCGAAGGAGTGGGAATCAAATCATTTCTTATCATTTTATTCTAAAAAATGTGGGGACTATATGTATACGGACAAAATCATATGACCCCAAGTTTGTAGGCTCGAGAGGTCGCATCGAGAGACGAAGTTCGATAAAGATCTAGCTCGGGCTCGAAGGCAGAATAAGAGGTTCGGAGACCTAAGTATTCGAAAGACATTGGAGCCAAGTACGATCAATTCAAAAACAGTGCCGTTATGAGTTTGTTACAAAAGGATAAGATTCTCGCCATGTCCCCAAGATCATGGCGTAAATTTCGAAATAGATTTGTATGAATTAGTACGAATCCATACTAGGTGGTTATACAGCTGTCCCAAAAAAATTCTTTACTGTAAATAGAAATGTACCATATTTAGGGTTCCCCTCCTATATAAAGGGGACCTCAATAATTTGTAATGATCATCAATCATTGGCAAAGAATATACACCTTTACTTTTCTGCTCATCTCTCAGAAACTGCCCTTTAGCTTTATTACATTCTTTTTGCTTATTTGTATTGTTCATCGAGGTCCTTCTCCATGTCACCTTGGGGTTTGAGGAAGAAACTCGTTTATATACTGGTTTGATTTAATCTGCTTATTCAACTCACATACTTACTTTTCTTGTTACAATAATTAATATCGAATTAAATCACATATTTTTGAAACCTCACTATAAATTTAAATTGTTAATAAGTTTTTAGGGTAAACAGTAGGCTTTAAAGTAACTGTCCTCAAACGATCCAGCCATTTCTGCAGCTTTCTTTCGTTTGGGTCAGCCTCTGTGAGACGAAAAAGAAAAAAGTCTGCCTCTGCATAATAAAGAGACTCCAAAATAGAATCATGTTTTGCGTTATCGAAACAATCGATCTTATTATTTCATATTCCATGTACCATATAACATTAATTTATTATAGTTAAGTGGTAGATTGAGGCTATAATATTATTGATCAATCATCGTAAGTATTAATAATGCTTATGAAAAATATGTCACATGTTTGTTAGCTTGACTTAAGTACTAGATAGATGTGAATAAGGTTTCTCCAAACAATAACCCTACTTACTATTCAATCAGTCCACTTTGCTTTTTATTCAATTCAAAGAAGAATAAAGTGTTTTTATATTTACTAACAATTTTAACCATAAAATATTCATTTTATTCTTAATGATATGGTTTATAACTTCACAAAACATTTAATACTTATTTTAGACCTCAGATTTTAAAAGTTTTTCGTTCTTTTTTTTAAACTCCATGCACAATCAGACACCATCACATAAATTGAACGAACGAGTAAACTTTTTCCTTGTTATAGCGATAGGTTTCAAAATTTATCGCTTCCTTCGCCATACTACTTATTAAAGTTCAAATATGCCATCACGTGAATATCCAGAAGTTAAAAAATATATGAAAATGAATGGACCAGTCTTATAAGGTATACAGATGCATATCAACATATATGCTTATCGTATTGAATGCAAGTCAATTTCACAACAAATACGTTTAAGTCTGAAAATAACATTAAAATTTCTTGTAACCATATACTGTTTTTTTTTGTTTTTTTATTAATTTTGTGGAGGACCCCATTCTATTAACCACGTTGAGTACCATTAATTCAATCGGGACATTCTAGCAGCATTACAGATAATATAAAATAAAATAAACTTTATATAGCACACCTCCCTTCCTTATGGCTAAGGTAGAATAGCTATTGACCTACAAGCTGGTCCATGCTTAAACAGTGAAAACCTTTCAAGGGGCCCTTTCAGAAAAAGATAGGTGAAAATGATGGCTAATAGTATTGTTTACAGTACTTTTCAGATGAAAGAATTAGAGCCTCATTTCATGATATGTGTTTACCATAACATCTGGATAATAATTAAATTTTTATTGTGATTTTAAGGATATGTTTATTTCACTCAACACCAATTGATAAATATGAAGACAAATGATACAATTAAATTATTAGTAAAGTAAACTAGTGTTCAGATAGAACTCAGCCCTCGAGTCGAAATACTCTCGAACTGATAGGTGCAAGAACAATTAGAAAATAGAGCAAGAAGACGAACAATAATGTAAGCGAGAAAAAAAATTATATTGCTTTGATCTCCCTGAATAAATGATGTCTTACAAATGATTAGAACTCCTCTTTATATAGTAGAGGAATTCTACTTAAGGTACAATTCTAATTACAGAATGAAATCTCATGATTAGCTGATTAATCGGTTGTGATTTGATTTGTTCCAACATTCACGCCATGATCTTAGACCATTCACAGATATCCCGCATTTCCGTTATTGTGCTATCTCCGATCATTCTCGATGTCTGTCTCGTTGGGTTCCGATTGCTACTAGCCTCGATCATGACAGGTACCTCGATTTCACACTTAATATCTTGCCCTCGTGTCTCAGTTTGTTCCGTTATGAATTTGTCCTCTGACGCAAACTACCAGTCCCGATCAAACAGTGCTCGATTTTAACCACATGCAATATGCCCACAAAGTTGAAATGAAGATTGCTATACACCATCATAGTTATAAGATTAATTGTAATTCATAGATTTCTCTCTTATGTTGTTCTGATTATCCTAGTGATAATCATTGAAAGAAATAGAGTATGATTTAACTAGATTTCTTTGATGTAAAAGTTAAAGTTGAGCTCGTACTTTTGTTTACCTTGAAAATGGTAATTACAATTATATTTGATTGTGTGGCTCTAAAAATACGTGATTTATTTTAATACCAGTTGTTTAGGCAGTAGATGCTAGGTGAGAAGTGAGATAACGAAATAAGAGCGAAAGGTAGCAAGATCATGCAAACCGGGCAGCGGAGAGTATGGTCTCGAGGTCGGTCGGAATGTGCCTCGAGGTTGAGCTTAAGAGCTTGACAAGGGGCTTCCAAGAATGATACAACAATATTGAAGGCCTCGTAAATAGAATATTTGTGATTAATAACGAGTAATAAATGAAGAACAACTAATGAACACAACAAATGAAAGGCAATTAACAATGAAATAATTGTAGAGAATGTTTTTGTTAGAGAGCAGATGATGTTCTTGTTTTTGTATTCAATATCATGTGTCTTACAAAGTGACAAAGGTCCCCTTTATATATGAGGGGGAATCCTAACATAGTACATGTGTAATTAATGCAAAGAGAGATGACTGGTACAACCATTTAATGCCACGGTACGTGCTTGTACTATTTTGCGTACTTGGTAAGCTTTAACCACGTGCCTTTTTGGGAGTTTCCCGCCTTTCCATGTTGGTCTTCGATTTTCACTACCCCGAGGTCGAGGACCTTCGGTATGCCCCCTCGATGCCAAAACTTGAACTTTCGAGCCTTCTGAATGCTGTAATGACCGTAAAATCGGGCTCTCTAATTTTTGCCGTATCCAGATAGTCCCCGCGTTTATTAGAATGAATTGATAATAAATGGTCTTGACTTCTTGCCTCTTCCACATACCTGTTATGACGTTAGTCCCTTCAGATCATTAAATGATGTGACATAAAAAGCTGTGCTGAGGTCGCCGTCAACACAATTCTCGAGAAGCCCATGAACCGTTATTGGTTCGACCTTACCACTTCAATGCATGACCAAAGGGCTTCTATAAATACTTTAATCAGTTGCCTTTTCATAATTTTAAATCTTATTCAAACCTTCAAACTTTTACTAAGTTCTTTCCATTCTGATCTTCTATTTGCGTTTGCTTCTTCGTATTCTGTCTTCAAAACTGAGATATAACGATGGAAAAAACTTCCAAAACGGTACCTCAAAAGGAGGGAGCCCCTTCTTCATCACACATGTCTAAGGTCAAGTCACGAACTCCTCCTATCATTGATAATTGCATCCCTGACCCTTTCGGCACAATCTCTAATTTCACGATTGAGAAACCCCCTTCTACGATAGGGCGATGCGAGCCCATGTCTCGATATATAAGTGTAGTATTCGATATAAAAAGGGTAAAACTTGACTGCCGTTGGGGGGAGACGGCCCGAGCGAAAATCCCTACGGCTGACGAAACCATAGTCACACATAAGGATGTCTTTCTCAGTGTATACACAAACCCTTTTACCTTAAGCCCTGTAGATTCTTCCTCTCCACCGATTGACCCGGTGATACTCGATTTTTGCCATCAATATCGAGTGACACTTTGTCAGATTTATCCCTCATTTTGGAGGATCTTATATATGCTTCGATACATTGCCAACATGGTCGAGGGGATGACTTTCACCCTTGACCATTTGATCAGATTATACAGCCCTCGACTCTTCCGCGGGGGCCTAATTAAACTGCACCGTTGATCTGCCAAGGTGTTCCTCGTTTGTATCGACGAGGATAAAGATCGGAGATGGATGAGCCGATTTGTTAGAATCAGAAATTTAGACATCATCCCTGCTGATAGAATGTCGTTCTCGTAGGAATGGAATATGAAACGTAAGTACCTCTGAATTGAGTATGTTTTTCCATCTCTTTTTCTTTTGACTGATTTTCTTCTAATTATGTAGCCACTGTATGGTTTCCTGGTGCGGTCCAGGACATTCTGTGGTGGATAAAACTTTTAGACTATGATTTCCCATACAACAAACGTGTTTGACGCGATCTGGCTAAGACACGGTGGCAGGACAAGAACCACAATATGCTCTCGTTGTATTTGTTTTCTCATTCTTTGTAAGTGCTTTTGATGGTGGTGTTTTTTGACATAACACGTTTGTGCAGGCCTTGGTGAAGGTGTGTTGATGAGACCGCCCCCACCTGGTGAGGAAGAGCCTCCGAAGACCACGAAGGACAAGAAAAGGAAGAAAGAGGCCTCGTCAGAGTTTCCAAAATCCAAAAGGGCAAAGACTCGGGAGCCCAAGATTGATGCCACGGTCTTATCCTCGAAGGCTGCTGAGAGCCTGCTGGTCGAGGAAGAGAGTGATGATACATGCCCTTTGGTACAAAGGGCAAAATGAAGCGCTGATGCTTTGAGATTTGTTAGGCGGTCGTCTACTGAGTTGGAGGCGACCGATGCGGACCCGCCCTGTGCTGAGGAGACCCTCGAGGAGGGTTCGGGCGCGGTCCCTGAGACGCTCGTCGGACATGGCACAGTCCATGTTGATGAGCTCGTAGGTCTTGCTACTGGAGCTTGCCGGGGTCGGGAGGAAGCCTCGATGGACGCTGACATTGCTGGTGTATTTCACTCGGGCCTATCCCTTTCTCCAGGGGAGATACGAGATGCCCAAGTCAGGAATGTTCCCGATTTGGAGACCTCTCGTGGGGAGGATGATGCGTTTAGAGACTATTTTGAAGGGGTATAGAAGGAGACCGATGTTGACACCCCCGTTTCCCTCGAGGAGGCCGAGAGGCTCCAAAAGTAGGTGATATTCTCGAAATAATATGTTATTTTTCACCTTTCTACTCTTACTTTCTAATGTTCTTCCTCTATGTTGTAGGTCAAGAAGCTGTATGACCAAGCCTTCTCCAAGATGCAAGATGAGTTGACTCATCGTGGAGAGGAGCTTCAGAAGCTTATGTCGGAGTTAGTCGAGCTGCAGGCTCTATGTGCCCGAAAAGAGGATGAATTGATCAACCTCCGGGCAGGCTCGGAGAGATCGCTCCGAGAGAGGGCTGACTTCATCGAGCAGGAATTCTAGTACCCTCAATTTTATTTTTAATTTCAATGCTTGTTGCTGATCGACTTTTTCTCTGTGCTTGTCAGATTAGGCAGAAGGATTCCATGGTGGAGCAGCACTGAGAGGAAGTTGCGGCTGGTGTTTTAGACTTCAATACCACACAAGAAGATAGGTTACTTTTTGTAGTACCCAACTTTCCAGTGTTGTCTCAGTAGAAGAACTTGGTTCTTCTTGGTGTTCCAACTTCTACTATTGCGGAATAATAAAAAGTGGTAAAGTAAAAATACAGAGATTTTTACATGGAAAACACCTGGCTCAAAAGGTGAAAAAATTACGACCTACTCCTCAGTAGGATTTGCTCAAACTCTTCACCAAAACTCTGAGCCAAACGGACATACTAAATAAACTCTTTTGTAATCCTAGGACTAACTATAATCCCTTTGTAGTAACTAACCCCTAGCTAATTTCTACACACCTCAAGTTAACTCTAACTTGAACAATACGTACCTATTACAATTGCTTCTATGAAAGCTGACAGATACTATATTAAAACTCCTACTACAATCAACTAGACTCAATAATCAATCAGATGGAACTGGTTTTTCTACTTGAATTGTAGCCTTTGGATTGCACAATGATTCTGCTAGCAAAATAACTCTAGGAAGTTTGCTTTCAGACTTTGATTCACTTCAGCTTTTGTGCCTGTGGAATTCCAACAGAAATACTTCAAGTATTTATAGAGTCAGTTTTTGAGCTTGTCTTCCAATTCTAGTCCAACTCTACCTGGGCGAACATAATTCGTACCAAACTCACCTTCCTTTATTTTATTACTTTCCTTGTTGAATTCGACTTCAATCAACTCATCAGTTTGCAACCTTTTCGCACTAGGAGACAATCTCTTGGTTCATTGATATTTCATATTCACAAACATCTCCTAAGTATATACGGTTCATGTGCCAGCTATTTAGTTCAAGATTTGTGCTCTGATTGGACCTGGTTCAACTGGTCCGCCATTTTTCAAACATCAAAACTATGCAGTGCCATAGGTCAACAGATTCCCCATTTTTTATGATGACAAACTCTGTGCTTAATCCTGTATACACTTCAACCACTTTGTATGGTTTTAAGCATTAATCATAGAGAATCCAGGTTCATTAGGTTATAATATCACTTTTGAAAAAACATTTTGAAAAGAAATTCAGCACATATCTTCCCCCTTTTGGCATCATTGAAAATTGTGTAAAATGATATACTTACTAGTTTTATTAATTATTAATCATGGCCATTGAGGCAACTGCAGGTGCAAAGCATGATTAATCAACACAAGAAGCCAATAAAGGTTAGCTAACTAAGAAATTGAGACAAGTCAATAACTAGAAGCAAAAGTCATTTATTAGTAACGATAATCAACCACCATACAGAATAACAAAAAAACAAACCAATCATGAGCAAAAAAAAAAAAAAAAAAAAAAAAGAGGAAAANTTTCTTTCTCCTTTGCTAATTCAACCCTAAGAGCATTCCCCTCAGCTTCAACTTCAATCACACGAGACTTCAAATGAAGGATCTCAATATCCTTAATCTTGTTTTCCTGCACCAGAGTTCTAACTTTGTTGTTGACTGGGTGCTTCCTAGATGAACCAGGTTCATCCACAGGAACATTGACATTGTAGTCACATGTAAGCAAATTTTCCTTCCCAAAATAGTCTTTGCCAGTAGCCATCTCAGCCTTCTTTACTGGAACCCCAAAATGTGCAAGCACTGCTGTCAGAATGAAGCCATGAGGAATTGTGTGTGCTTTGGTTTCATTCATTACTCTGTCAAAGAGTTGGATGATGAAAGACGGCAAATTAATTTACTTTCCCCTGTACAAGCATTCCATCAAGGTAAGATCCATATAATTTGCCATGTGCCTTCTTTCTTGTATAGGAAGTAGGAACTTGATGACGAACTCAAAGAGTAACTTGTGCTTTGTCTTCATTTCACTCTTGTAAACCGGCCTGGGTTCAATCTCCTTCTCACTATCACTAAAGAACCCGGTGATGTTGATTGTTGAGGTCATCCCATCTATACAAGGCCATCTCTGCCTTGTGTAGTCCTCATAGCCCTCCGCTGGTATATTCAGAATAACACCCAGTTGTTTAACATCAAAGGAAACTTCAATTCCTTTGACCATATAGGTGACCCTTCCTTCCTTGTCAATGGCATTTCCCATCAATTCTACCAACTCAGCTCTTGCCAGCCTGCCTTACATGCGAAGGACCAGGTCCTTCTAGCCTTGCACCTCTAGAGTTTCCATCAGATATTGCATTACAGGCTCCTCTAAATCCTTCACCAGCTTACCCTTCAGTATTGTTCTTTTTCCAAACATGGTAACTCTATCAGTCACCTCTCCTATTTCCTTCTCCTCATCTCCACTCCAGTCTGCATCATCATCCTCAATAATTTTCACTTTCTTTGGCTTGGCCCCTATCTTCTTAACAGATCTTGTTGGTGTGACGGACATTCTAGCTGACTTCGTTGAAAAAGCCTTAGCCTTTGTGGGTTTTGGTGTCTCAGCCACACCTGGAACAGGCTGCTCCTTCTGTTGGACCAGGTCCAACCCAGTCTCTTCAATCTCAATAGCCTCAACAGGCTCTTCAACTTTTGCTTTTCCTTTTGCTGCCCTCTTCTTCTTGCTCTCCTTCGGAGCCTTTTCTAATTTATCTTCTTCATCTCTCACAGTGCTACGAGTAGCTCTTACTTTTGGAGCAAGAACATTAGCAACTTCAAAAAATTTTCTTTTCTTTGAAGGAACTGGGTGAGTTGCCTTCTTGGGTTTCTAACTCCTTCTTCTCTTGGGGTTATAAGACTCCCCCAGTTTCTTCAACCTTTCAGCAAATTTTTCTTCCCCCGATGAACTAGTTTCATCTATTCCTTTATTTAGACTTGCAAGACCTGCTGCAGCTTCCTCAACTATGTTTCCTCCTAAATCAGTGACGTTTTCTCCGACAGTTTCAGGAATGGGACCACAGATAACCAGCGTGGTACCATCCTCCCTAGATCCCCTCACATCTTATTTTCCCTCTCTCTAGATAATTCTTTCCTTTCTCCCACCCTTATTCCTTCCAGGTATTTTAACATCAATAACAGACCCAACCAACACGAATCTTTTATCAGCAGAAGTAAATTCAGAATCGATTTCAAGATTACCTTTTTCAGAACTGGTTGAACCAGGTACATCTTCCTCATTAGCTGATTTAAAGGATTCACTTGATGAATCTGACTTAGTACCTTTGTCTGCATTAATAAGATCCTCCAAGAATTTTTCCCTAGCCCCAGAAGCAACAGATTTTCGGGCAAGAACTTTAACACGATGATTCTTGGGGGCAGGAGTAGGGTTTGGAGTGGGTTCAGGAATGGGCGTATTTTCAGGGGATGATGTAATTTTGGTAATTCAGAACTGTAAACGGATGGAGAATTGGAGATAGATTCAGAATGTCCTCCATCGTAATCACGATTAGGTGAGGAATTTGACGAAGAAGCTGGTGAATGTGAAGATATTTTTATGTATTGTTAGGAGGAAAGGACGACTTGCAAGTTTTGGATTGTGTAGTATGAGTTGAACTTGGTTTGAAGGTAGATTTATAAAGAGAGGAGTAATGATTTCCTTTTATAAGATATGTCTATTAATTTTACAACGGGTAAAAAAATTATTCAAGTGGAAGTCTAATAGTTGTAGGAGTGTCATTGATTTGACGGTTGAGAGTTCCCTATTTCTACGCTAATTGAGTATTGATGTGACTACTTGGAACGGGTTCATTTATGGATGAGTACAAAGACTTAGGAATGAACCAAATATAGATAGAATCCTGCTCATGTGTGACTGTAATTGAATTCATATATGGAGAGGAGTACGTACCTTGTCATTCAGATGAATCAGCATAGATGAACCAGGTTCATCATGCTAGAAATCTTTCAATTGCCTCAATTTAAAATGATAGATAAACATTATTAGTATCCAGGAACCATATTAATACATGAAACAAGAGTATGGCAATAAAGACATGATGCTGAGCAATTATTAATCTGATTAAGTACCTAATTAAAATTTTCTAGCCAAAAAAAAACATTTTATATAAATATTTTTTTTTTCAATCAGGTGATCTTAATCTTCCCTAATTCCAGCCCGTTTCTCTCAAAATGCTCCCTATTAAGTGCTTTAGTGAATATATCAGCAATTTGATGATCAGTAGCACAAAATTCGATTGAGATCATTCCTTTTTCGTAGTTATCCCTTATGAAATGGTGTCTAACATCTATGTACTTAGTCTTTTTGTGATGAACCGAGTTCTTCGTCATACTAATAGCACTAGTGTTATCGAAAAATAGGAATGCATCCCACATCAATACCAAAATCCATGAGTTGTTATTTTATCCATAACAACTGGGCACAACATGAGGCTGCAACCACATATTTAGCCTCAGCAGTAGACAATGCTACTGAATTTTGTTTCTTGGTTGCTCAAGACACAAGGCATGAACCCAAAAGTGAGCCATACCTGAAGTACTATTCCGGTCAACCAGGAATCCTACATAATCAGCATCAGCATATCCTACAAAGTCGAAATTACTACCTTTAGGATACCAAAGGAATAAATCAGTGGTGCCTTTCAAATATCTCAAAATTTTCTGTATTGCAGTGAGGTGGGACTCCTTTGGATTTGCCTGAAACCTAGCACACAATCCCACGCTGAACACAATATCAGGTCTGCTAGCAGTGAGATACAATAGAGACCCAATCATCCCTCTATATAGTTTCTGATCAGCAGATGAACCAGGTTCATCCACATCCAATTTTCTAGTTGTGGCTATGGGAGTGTCTATTTCTTTTGAGTCTTCCGTTTTAAACATCTTGAGCAATTCTTTCACATACTTTTGTTGGTGGATCATTGTTCCATTTGGGTTTTGCTTAATTTGCAAGCCTAAGAAAAAGTTTAGCTCACCCATCATACTCATCTCAAACTCACTTCCCATTAGCATAGCAAATTCCTTGCTCAATTTTTCAGAAGTCACCCCAAATATGATATCATCCACATATATTTGCACAACCAGCAGATCCTTACCATTTTCCCTTAAGAACAAGGTACTATCAATTTTGCCTCGTTTGTACCCATGTTCTAACATGAATTTTGATAATCGTTTGTAACATGCTCTTGGTGCCTGTTTGAGACCATATAGATCCTTGTCGAGTTTGTATACGTGGTCAGGTGACTCCTTGCTTTCAAAACCTGAAGGCTTCATGACAAATACATTTTTCGTCAGATAGCCATTTAGAAAGGCACTCTTAACATCGATCTGATGAAGAGTGAATTCCATGTATGCAGCAAATGGTATAAGAAGCCTGATTGCCTCCAGTCTTGCCATAGGGGAAAAGGTCTCATCATAGTCAATTCCTTCTTCTTGACNATTAACATCCATCTGATGAAGAGTGAATTCCATGTGTGCAGAAAAGGCTCTAAGAAGTTTGATTGCCTCCAGTCTTGCCACAGAGGCAAAGGTCTCATCATAGTCAATTCCTTCTTCTTGACTATATCCTTGAACAACTAATCTTGCCTTATTCCTTGTAACAGTTCCATCCTCATCGAGCTTGTTCCTGAAGACCCACTTGGTGCCAATCACTGATCTGTCTAGTGGCATCGGTACCAAGTGCCATACTCGACTTCTTTCAAAATGATTCAGCTCTTCTTGCATGGCATTTACCCAATCAACATCTTGTAGGGCTTCCCCAATGTTCTTTGGTTCGATCATGGATAGAAAGGCATCAAATGCACACAGATTTTTCAAGGATGATCTTGTCTTGATTCCAGATACC